>CM021103.1:630718438-630974673 GCA_007115665.2 Sequoiadendron giganteum
AAAAATAATTTATATTATTTAACCTCTCCACGAAAAGGAAATAAATTGATTACACACACTTAAATTCCTTGGATAAATCATGTTCTTTAGTGTTGAATTATGTTGTTATGTGGTTGGCTTGATTACAAATTTGGATTTATGAAAGTTGGGAATTCTATGCTTCAATTTCTTTTTATTGTTAAAATTCTTTGAATTTTGTTAGTTTGTTTTGTTGGTGTAATTAATTATTTAATTACACTTTATTAAGTTTACTTAGGTAATAATTAGTTTACTTAATTAATAAGTAAGCTTTATTTAGTTGAGCTAATTTTAGGTCAAAATTAGGTTTTACCTTTAGGATTATGCATACTTTTTTTTTGTAAAGCAATTCTCCTTTGTAATTTCTTAATTCCTGAATATTATTCATTTGCACATCTTCATGCAAATTGCTCTTGTATTTTATGTTTTTCTCTTGTGGAAGGTATTTCCTGGTTTGCATGTCTGATCTTGGTTTCTAACATGGTATCAGAGCCTTGATTTGTAGCCCCTTCTGAATTTTTGGAGAAATTCAGTACAAAGCAAGTTCGGGGATCCTCAAGGGTTTCATACCTTGAGCTTATTTCTAGAGTTTTTTGAATCAGATCGGGCATCTCCATTAAATTCAGAGTGCTAAAAAAAGTCAGGATTGGCTTTTGTTTTCCAGATCAACAAGGGTTTCAAGTCTGGTGCTTTTTGTGCAACATGTGGGGGTAGCAAAATTTTTTGAGTGTTTTGGAAAAAAACGTAGGTCACCATCGCGCTCATAGCAGCCAAAAACCCTAGGAACACCTGTTGTTTGGTCAATTTTGGAGCTGTTGAAAAAAAAGGCAAAAACAATTTGCTAGGGAAGTTGTACATCCTCCCCAACATGCTTCACGAGGAGAAAAAATAAAAAATAAAAAATAAAAAATGCTTTAAAAAAAATTGCCTCTAGTTTAAAACACAATGTTGCTGAGTGGCCACTAGAACGTCATCCACCGGCCACCACCACCCAACCCGCTGCCAACCTGCGTCAGCCCCCGTAGGCCCTCCAACACCAGCTGCCAGTCACGTGGGTGACCAGGCGCTAAGCGTCGAGCCTTGGTGGCAGCTTTAGCCCCTACCCACAGTCATGTGGGTGACTAGGGGCTCCACCCCAACCCCCAGTCGCCAGCCCCTTGGTCTGCCCACATGACCAGGGGCCTATTTTTTAGCTCCTAGGGCTGCCTGTAGGCCTTATTGGCCAATTTAGAGCACTTTTACTAAATCGGGTGTAAAATCGGCATACAAACTCTATTGTTTGCAAAGGAGATACCGTTGGAAAGATGATTCCGAGCCCAATCCAATGGTCTATTCATTTTTCAATAATTTTTCTCCAGTTTTATTTTTCAGGCCTTTGAAATCAGAAGTAGTTGTTTTTAGTCTAGGAGGCATAACTTTTGACTCGAGTGTTAGTTTTTTGTGATTCTTGTGGCATCAGAAAGTTGACTCAATCCTCTTCACAGATCTCAAACCTGATTTTTCCAAAAATTTTACCAGGCATCTAATTTTTTTGTCAGATCTCATCTTTTTCTTTCTTGGTTATTTTCTTGGGAAACATGCAATTCAGGCTATTTCTTTGAGATCCAAGAGATTTTTTTTGCATTGAGAGTATATACTACTATATTTTGTATCATGGATTCACATAATATTGCATCCCTTACTCAATTCAACTACTTTAGTTGGAAAAAAACAAATGGAGATTCATTTGATGCATAAAGGGTTGTACAGAGTGACCATGGGTACATAATTTGAACCTACAGGTGTTGTTGAAAAGAGAAAATGGTTTAATAGGTGTGATGAAGATTTTGGTACATTATTTTTGTCTATTTCTCCTGATCTTATTTTTCACATTGAGTCTTGGCTACACCCCATTAGGTTTGGACTACTTTAGGGTCTTTCTTTGGGAAGCAGGATACTATGAGAGGATTCCAGTTGGAGAATGAGTTTATTGGCTTAAATACTAGGGATTTTGACAGCATCCAGGAGTTCTTCACAAAACTAAAGTCTCTTAGATTACAATTGACACAATGTGGTATTCAGAAGAAGGACTCTCAGTTGATATTGTCCATTATTTCTAAGCTTTGACTAGATTATTCAGTTTTTGTATCTACCTTTTATGCCACTAGGTATTCTCTTGGTATTGGGTTTATTATGCCATCTCGTGATGACTTTTCTTCATCTCTCATTTGAGAGAAAGCTAAGTTGGCTAACATGGTAAATTTGAAACCTTCTACATCATAAGCACTTATTACATCTCAAGGGTACATAGATCAGAAGGCTTCTAGTGGAAAGGGAAAGAAAAAAAAACAAAAGGATTCCTCAGATTCATCCTCCTCTTCAAAGGGGAATCATTTAAGAAGGAGAAGGTTACATGTGCATATTGCAAGAGGGAAGGACATGCAGAACATAGTTGCTATAAGGAAATTGATGAGTTGAAGCATCTTCTCCAGAAACATCAGATTGATTTTCCTTCTAGGATGTCTACATCATCTCCTTCAGCTCATTCTTCTTCTTCACAACAATCTTATAGGGGCACATCTATTTTGCATACTTCATCAGATATTCAAGGAAATGCTCTTTTTTTCTTATTCAAGTCATGGATCATGGAGATGGCTTCTAGATTCAGGAGCATCTCATCATATGGCATCTTCATAGTCTATGTTCACTTCCCTTGACCCTTTCACTATGTCTCCTATTTTAATGGGAAATAATACATACATGAGTGTTACAAGGAATGGGTCTATTAGTTTTGGGGACAACACTTTTCAAGATGTCTTGTGTGTTCCTCATTTGACAAACAACCTTCTTTCCATATATTAGATCACACATGGAGGCAATGGGAGATATGTGGAGTTCACACCTGATTCAGTTATCATCAAAGACTTGAAGAGTAGAGCGATTATTGCTACTGGGGTGGTGGATCACTCATCTCGGTTGTATTCCTTTATAGATTTTTCTTCTGATGGTGCTTTTATTCCTGCAACTGTTCATCACACTTCTAGTGTGAATCATCATTCAGAGGAGACATTTGGCTTCTTGAACATTGGTGTTCTCACTTAATATCCAGTTCTTGAGCCATTCATTCCATCTCCTCCACCTACTATTGCAGTTGTTGATACTTCGATGGCTACAAATGTAGTTTCTTTTATTTCAGTGCATTAGGACCTAGTTGATCATTAATCTTTGGATGTTTCTCTTAAGTCTTCACCTACTTTGACTTCTTCATTGGTTGAGGTCACACCTGCTTTTGTGGAGACATCTTGGGATTCACCTGATTCACCTTCATAGATTTCTTTCATGAGGCTTCTTCCCTCTCACTTATTTTTGGAGATGCAGTTTCTTTCGCCTTTTTGGAGCTACTTCATTATGGGGGGGCTATGTAGTCTCTTTATTCCTCTCTTCTGGGGGGTTCTTTCATGTATCTTCATGATGGATGGTGTCCTTGGGGGGTCTTATGGAGTCCTCCATCTTTCATCACTTAGTTTTTTTGCATCCTATTTTTTGGGGAGGATTTTTGTCCCATGTGGTTTTCTCCTTTACCCCAGTTTGGTTTTCTCCTTTACCCCGGTTTGGTTTAGTTTGCATTTCATTTATACATGGATACCTAACATGGAATATTTTCCAGGACCCATTCATGCTTTCATCCTAGCATTAGGTGCATGTTTTTAGTCTCCCTAAGTTTCATTTAAGGGGGGGTGTTGGTGTAATTAATTATTTAACTACACTTTATTAATTTTACTTAGGTAATAATTAGTTTAATTAATTAATAAGTAAGCTTTATTTAGTTGAGCTAATTTTAGGTCAAAATTAGGTTTTACCTTTAGGGTTATGCATACTTTGTTTTTATAAATCAATTCTCCTTTGTAATTTATTAATTCTTGAATATTATTCATTAGCGCATCTTCATACAAATTGCTCTTATTTTTTCTGTTTTTCTCTTATGGAAGGTATTTTCTGGTTTACATGTCTAATCTTGGTTTCTAACATATTTGTTTTGCTAGTTGTTGTGTCTTTTCACAACACTCCTTATTTATATTTTAGAAAAATGACAACCCCCTTATTTCAATTAATTTTAGTCTACCTTGTAGTGTTGGAAATTTACTCCAAGTCCTCCAAGACATCCAAATTTCAAAATCAGATGTTCTCAATGGTCAAATTTTCAATATAGATGAAAAGAGCATCAAAATTTAAGCCATTTTGGATTTTTTTTTTAATTTACAAAAATAATCTAGTCACTTGCACTTTTTTCACCTCTAATCAGTCCAAATCTAGTTACGTAGGATTTTCCCATAATGTCTAGTTCAAATGCAAAAGCTTGCAAAATCTCTTTTTACATAGAAGTCCAATCTTCAACTGGATTGAACTTTTCAAATGCACAAAATAATTGGTTCAATTTAAAATTCGCATATGCAATCTTTTATAAGCCTAATTTAATTTTTTGTGGAAGTCCAACTTCTATTGCAACCAAACCAATCATAACTTAACTTTTAAGCCAATTCACGTAGAATTCTCTACATCCTATATGAAAAAGACAAAACCATGACATCATTATTCCCTTCCAGACTTCCTTTGGCCATTTGAACCTATTTTTTATAATTCATCTAGTTCACTTTGCACTTTCTGCAAAAACCACTTGTAACTGAATTCTTTGCAAAAGAAATTTTTTGTCGAGGTTTGAGCCCCAAGTAAATTGAACTTTGAACATTAAAACATAAAATTCACATTTAAGTAAATTTCCCAAATTAAACTTTTTAGTAGAAAATTCAATCCTATTTGAACCTATTTTTTTGATAAAATAAAGTAACTGGTTTCACTTTCATTTTCCCACAAAATATTACTAAAAAGGTGGTAAAATTTTAAATATGGAAATTAATGCTCCATTAGACTGATACTTTTAAAAAATTAAAAAGAGAAGGTGCACTTCCCATTTGAACTTTCACATGAAAATTTCCCACCTGTGCATTACATACTCACCTACTCCCCCAAAACATTGAATGCACCCTAATTACCTAGAATTTTCAAAAAAATAAACACATTTTCTCTAGATAATTCATCACAAAAAATCATTTTAAGAATCTGAGAACATGCAGAGTACCCAAAAAATCTAAAATTCAAACAAGTAGCCATTGGGGAAATAGAAGAAAAGGTATTGGATGCAAGAAGCACCATCTAGATTCTCTACATTTTCAATATCTAAGTTATTTTTTATGAATCTAGGTGTGTACCCTGCAATATCAACTTGATTATTTTTACATTTTCTTCTATAAATTCATAATTCAAAGGATATTTGAGTAATGTCAAAGGAAGATAATTTGAACATGAAGTTAAATTTTGAAAACACTAGGATGACATAATCTTGAAAATTTAGGGAACCCTAGTTTATAAAATAACTAAGCCAAAATAAGACTACAACCTCCATCCTCAAAATTGGTGACATGGGTTTTCATGTGTAATGTAGGATAAATGAGTAAGAGAGATAAGGAGCTTAAATAAAAAATCTAAGGGATTATCTATACATCTTAAATCACTGTCACAAGGGGATTCATCCTTGATATATATTTACGGCACATAATTTTATATTATTTTCACAGGAGAATGACTGTTGAATTTCTTACTGTCTATGCAAATAATATTGTGTTAAATAGATTAGACAAGGCCACAACATTCCCAATATCAATGAAATATCCAAAACTATAAAATTAGTGCATAATAAATTATGGGATAAATATGAGACAAGTGGTAGTTGGAGGGATAATATTTGTAGACCTAGCTATTGAGGGTATTATGAGCACTTTTGATATCCCTTATTATTCAAAGGTCATAATTGTTGGTGTAATTAATTATTTAATTAAACATTATTAAGTTTACTTAGGTAATAATTAGTGTTACCTATTTTTCGCCACCAGCTCAAACAGGTAGAGCTAAATTGCAAATTCAGGCTAAAAGGTACACAAGATGTTTTAAAAATTTCTGCTAAAGTACTCATATTGTGCATTGTTTCATAACAATGTATATTTCAATGATATTATGCAAAAACACTTCAAAATGATATCACAAGATTGCATAATTTTTGTTGCTTTATTCATAATGTACAAACCAGAATCCCACACAAGCCGTGGGAGTAGCAGATTTTGATTATCATAATCAAACGATAGGTAAAAAAGCATTTTGTATACTATACAACTGTTGACAAAATAAACGTAGAAGGGAGAGTGGTTCATCATTTCCTGTAATGATGGAACCCGTGATGCTTGATGTCTCTTATTGGCATTGTTGAAGCTTTCCAGGTTCCTCGACTTCTCTCTCTTTGAGTTGTCCTACAACATGAATGGAAATGATGTTAGAGATTAACTCTATGCAATGATGAATCAAAATCAGTCCTATGCTTACATTGCCAACAGGAATATAATTTACATCTATTCAGGAATCTATCAGATGATTACGAAAATTCAAAGAAAATAAGGAGAAGAGAGAAGACTTTCGGCTTCTTTTATTTTGCTAACATGTTTATTCAATGTACAGGAATAGGTTCGTTAGGTTCGTGATCATTTTATTAGATATGTGGAGTAAAACGGGCTCCCACAAGGGTTGAGCCTTGCATATCAAAAGGATACACTCTCAATTTACATACAAGAGTTTTTGAATATTGTCAGAACAGTCATCAAAGGAGCTGTTGAAACTAAGCAGATAATAAAAAGCAGCCTTATTTCAAAGGGATTCAGAAAAAACAATTTGAGCATACAACATAACTTTTCTCTTCATGTCAAGAAAGGATCAAATAGTGTGAGAACTCATCATTTTTATTGTATTTTGTTCAGCTCTGCTTTACATTTTTACATTACATCTAAATGAAGTATAGAGCCTCTTTACATTAAAGAGAAACAGAGTATTCATGCATTCGAATGTTTTCACACTTCAAAAGCATATAACAGTTTAAAAAGAAAACATCATAGAATCCTATGAGACACATACAGTATGAGAAAGGCACAATATCGAACAATTGTAAGCTTTGTTCGAGCTTATTAGCAAAAATGTGCAAGAAATCTAAGATCGTGTTAATCTCATAAGAGCTTTGAAATGATGACAGTTTCAGCTCTTAATGAAAGTTCAAAGTTATTACCATGAATGATAGTCACCATGATTTGAACATCAGTCAAATTACAACATACCTCATGGTGATGCTAGAATTTGAACAACATTTAGTGATAAGCAAAAAAAAATCAGCATATACCTTTCATGGAGCAAGTTACTAGTTTTTTGGGTCAGTGATAAGAGAAAAGAGATTTCATTTTCAAAATAGCGTCACCATTTTGATGCCACAATATTACACTAGAGAAGCACAGTTGCATAAGGAGTACAACAATTAATGTGTTTTCAGCTATCTAGAGAAAATTAAACAGTCACAAAGCATATAGACAGTTTCATTAATTATGTGAGCAGGATCAGAGATATCACTGTATCATGAAAGTTCAAAGGAATAACCACAAAGCACAGTCAAAATGGCACAGAATGAAGAGGACCCAACACAGGAAAATGGAGTTCTAGGTCACTGTTATGGGATTTACAAAAAAATTAAAACCCAAATTTTAAGCTAACATCAAAGTTTTGCTGATAAATAAAAATCACCAAGTATTCAGTGATTTCCAGGTGAAATTTCAAGAATACAAGTACCAAGTTTGAGCATTGGCAGAACTTGCAAAAAAGAAAATACATGTCTGACTTGCAGCCATAGATGCAAGAATAGAGCATATTGATACAGAGACAAACTTTTTCATGGTGGCAACAATAGCAAAGAAAGGAGCAAACTCGGATTTTTGAGGGGAGTCAATCTTCTTTCAATCATATCTAAAAAACTATAAACTGGGTTTTCATAATTTTTGGAGAGAAATTAGGAAACTATCAGATGAAAAAACCCATTAAATTTTGTAAAAAACAATTTGTTGATTTTGAGAACTCTTCACCAGTCCCAGGTAAAGGCTACTAAGTGCTTGAGATGAAGAATCATGGCGGCTCAATAATATAGAAAAATAAATAGAAGTGCCCATAACCCACAAGAATGATGATAGTCACGGTTTAAACTTATAAAGGAAGCAGAAGGAAATGACTTACCAACAGGTACAGAGCTCGTAAATCCTCAAGAAGGGCCCTAGACCAGATTCCAACAAATGCATCAAGTGAGTTGCACAAAAATCTATTTTTCTAGCTTCAAAGACTCCTCCAATCATTCACCTTACAAGTTTCCAAGAAGAATTCGATTTAGAACAGCAAGGGAATACTGAAATTCGAGCCTCAAAGCTCCAAACCTAGCATGGTGGTTCCCAACAAGAGTAGAGGCTTCTCAAACAGGCATGAAAGAATGTCGATAATGATTAGGGTTTGGACTTATCTCTCTGCCCTATTTTGGTTTGAATTTTCATTTTAACAGTCTTATTCACTTACACAATCTGAGAGCAATTTAGAGTTAATAAATCTTTGGAGATAGAGAGAAATATGACGCTTTCAATTGATTACTATTTTGAATTGATTCATTTAACTTAATTATTGATATAATGTCTTATTAAGAAGTGTTTTAATCTTATTCACATATTCACACTTACAATTTAGCGGCCACCATGGGGCATTATCCCCAATTTTATCAAAATTATCAATTTTTTGAAAAGTGTCATGTAGGTTTTTGATGTGGTTTTCTTGTAGTGCTTCCGTTAAAATTTTTAGCGCTTCTGGTTGCTGTTTTAGCGCTTCCGGTTGATGTTTTAGCGCTTTCAACTTTAGCGATTCCGGTTGTTGTTCTAGCACTTCCCATCACTATTTTAGCACATCGGGTAATTTAGCGCTTCCATGGCAAACTTCGGCGCTTCAATACCCTATTTCGGTGCTTTCGAGTTTTAGCGCATTAGGTAACTGTTTCAACGCTTCGGTGCAATATTTCAGCACTTTTGTAAAATCAGTTTGGATCCGATGCATCCGCGGCTAGATTTTAATTTTTTTCACAATTGGACTAAAACGTATCAATCTAGGATAGTCACTTCAAAGTTTTCTAAAATTGATCAATCTAGGATAGTCACTTCAAAGTTTTCTAAAATTGACCAATCTAGGATAGTCATTTTAAAGTTGGACTAAAATTGATCAATCTAGGATAGTCACTTTCTTATTTTTCTTAAAGCAAATCTATCAATCCTAGGATAGTCACCGCATTTTTACAGTAGAAGTTAAAAAGAACATCATGATTTCTGTGAAGCAACACCTTCACATAGATTAAAAAATTTCTGTTTGGGCTTTTAAAATAGAACAAACTTATATGTTGTGTTTGTGGTGATTAGGCTTATGCTCTCCCCTTAACTGGGTGACCAAAGTGTCAGATTCACTTTTATTTCATGTCATTTACGCTTTATTAAATCCTTTAGCAGGTCTGTCATAGTGGGAAAAAGTACTCACCCTACGGGAACGACCTAAGTGGGAACAACCAAAGCCAAGTTATCCAACCCACTATAATAAAAATGCAAGTTGTTGATGAAAGTCCAACTTGATGGTAGTAGGCAAGATAACCATCCCCAAAATCTTTTTTCTAAAGATTGGGAGGTCTCCTGAGGGAGTTTATCTATTTGCCACACCGAACAGAACCCTATCTATGAACCATAAAGTAGTTACTCGCTGAGTCAGTATCCATACATTGTCATACTCATGGTGCAAGGGGAGGGAAGAATCTACCCCCAAGACACTCACCATATAATTACCAAGGACCGCTTGCTCAAGGGATTCAGTATCTACTTCCGTCACTTTGAGTACGCGCCTGGCAACGACAAAAACATGGGCGCCCTGTAGGGGGTGACACTGCTGTGTGAGTCAACGTAATTCAAGATGTGTGCTGTGAGTATAATGATGACCTACTTGTCCTTAAGTGTGAGTCTGTTTGATTTGTGTACAATTGTTAAAACAACCCGTCAAAATCAATAAAGATCATTCATGATTTTTGAACATACACAATCTTTTCAGTTTTAAAACACTTATTCAAAATTGCTTGCCGTGTTTTCACAAATTCATTTAAATCAGATTAAAGATCATCCTGAAAACATCAAATCAAAGTAAATTAGAAAATCCATGCTACGAAAGTGGAAGTCCACCATGTTTCTCAAAAGAAAAATCAAAGTCACAAAACCCCAAAAACCTCTCGGTTATAGAAACAAATTGAGAAAACAATGTTTTCTATATCAAAATTGGAAACTCCTTTTGCAACATAGAACTTTCATCCATTGATATCACGATTTTGCTAGGGGTCACACATTAGATTATGTAGTAGAGCCAATCTACGCACGAGCCTTCTTCCAGAGGAGAGCTCTCACACAATTCCACAACCATAGTCAACGAATTCATCCTTCTTATCTTCCGCAATCTCTAATATAGTATGCCACAAGACCAGATCAAATTTTGCAGTAGAAAGTCTTAAAAAGTCCTATTTTTAGCATTCTAGAAAACCTGTTTTAGCGCTTCGAGTCACTATTCTTGCACTTTTGTGAAACAACACTTTCGGGCTCTGTTTTAGCGCTTCTGGCAAAATAGCGCTTCTGTCACTTTTTACAATGCTTCTGGGCTCTATTTCGGTGCTTCTGGGAAGTAGCGCTTCTATCAATTTCTCTAGCGCTTTTGGGCACTGTTTCAGCGCTTTTGTCAAAATAGCACTTCAGTCACCTGTTTCAGCGCTTCTGGGAAATAGCGCTTCTGGTCTCTGTTTTAGCGCTTTTAAAACAGAGAGTTCAAAATTTTAACCAGTCTATCAGTCTATCATTTTATCCACATTTTTTTTCACTAGAATCAAATTTCTTCTTATCAGAATCACTATCTAGGAACCAAAGTCAGAAAGGTTTATACAAATTTCTAAACTTATCAACTGAAACAAGATCTTGCAAATCACAAGTGTCAAAATCAAATACACAATCAATTACTACATTGAAGTTTCATTATCAGGATACTATCATCCTTCATCACGAAACAAAGTATAGTAATTAACTTTTTAAATATTGTCTCATCAATAAGATCAGTCATCTTATTCGACTTTGTTTAAAAAGGTTCAAATTGACACTATCCTGCACATAAGATCAACATTTCAGAAGAAAGGGCAAAAATTTGTATGCCAATCTTAACTAGGTACCAAAAATAGAGACTCTTAGAGCAAGAAATTTTAAAATCACAAGAAATGGCAGAAGAAAATCCTTGGAACAATCTGAACCACAATGATAAAAATGAAATAACTCCAGAAGATATCCTAGCGGCTCAACAAGATCCCAAGTTTCACATATTTATGGAAAAAATTCTAGAACAAGACATGGAAAAATATCTTCTAATGTTGGCCGAATCAAGGGAAAAACTTCCAAAAGATTTTGATGTAAACCATTTGAAGGAAACACCGGAAATAAATGAGACTGAGATACCACAACCAATGCAAACAATAGATCTGGTTGCTACTTTAACATCATAGATGCAAATGTTATAGCAACAAATACAAGATATGATGAAAGGGACTACCAAGCGATATGTGATACAAGACATTTGTCCTTATCCTTTCAATGCAATGGTCGGCTTGATACCTTTTCCTAGACATTGTGAGATCCCAAAATATGATAAGTATAATGGAAGAACAGATCCCATAGATCATATCAGAGAATTTAAAACAATGAGTCTTGAGTCTGTGCAAGAAGAAACTTATTTAATGAGATTATTCCCAAGGAGTTTGGGAGGATCATGCATGGAATGGTTTTTGAAGTTAAAACCAGGTATCAAAACATTTGAGGAACTCGTCAACAGATTTATCTCTCAATACTCATTCAACATCCAACATGATGTTACTATCAAATATCTTTACAATCTAAAACAAAACAAGGGAGAAACGTTCTTGTCCTTTCTCCAAAGATGGCGACGCTTGTTCGCTAGATATCTTAGATCCATTCATGAAGAGGAAAAGATGGAATTGTTCATTGAAAATTTGACAGAAGAAATGAGTTATAGATTGGAACTACAATGTCCTCCAACATTTAAAAAAGTGATCGAAAATGGTCTTAAAATCAAGGAGGCATTAGTCAAGAGAGGAGTTATCAAGCATTTTAATGATAAAACAACCAACACAAGTAACTCCTCGAATCAATACTCAAGCAGTGAGAAGCCAAAATTTTGGCAAAAGAACCAAAATACAACTGAGACAACAAATGATCCCCAAAATGTCAAACCAATTTTCAACTTAACCACATCCACATCAAAGAATCAGAACAACGAACAAAATGTCAAGTCAAATACCACACAAAGCAATGAAAACATAAAACCACAGTTGTATCAAAAACCGTCAAATCGACGAAGGTTCACACCTTTGGGTCAAACAATGGAATCAACAATGAAGGAATTACTTACCAGAGGTCTTCTCACTGCATGGGAAGCTAGATTCTGGGATCCAAAAGTCAAATCATCATGGTGGAATGACGCTGATTATTGCAACTATCATAATAACAAGGGTCATAAAACAAATGACTGTATGGAATTGAAACATGCAGTACAAGATTTGGTGGACAACAACAAAGTGTATGTGGAAGGACCTCAAAATGACAATGATCATTCGGCCTTCAAAGATCCTTTGCCAAATTATGACAAAGGTGCATCATTCTCAAATAGCAAAGGAAAGAACACCAATCACGTCTATGACACAACAATCCTGTGTCTATCTGAAGTCAAACTTGATCATGCAGTTAGTGATAACATTACTAAAAATGAAACCAACAACATTACCTCTTTGGATTTACTCCAAAGCATGCAAAACTCTGATAATCAAATAAATGTCTTAAAAATTAGAGAAAATCAAGAACATCAACCAACCAATGTGCTAACTAGGGGACAATCCAAAGTAATGTTAAAAGGAATGGGCTCCACACATGCAGTTCCACCTCCATCACACTATGATGTTATCAATCAAATGCAAAACACCCCCCGAGAGAATCAAGAACATCAACCGGCAAACATCATGACTAGGGGGCAAGCCAAGGTAGTATTAAAAGGAGCAAGTTCTCAATGTGAGGTTACGCCTCAATCTCATTATAATATTGTCGATCAATTGCAAAACATCCCAGAAAAAAAATCGATATTGGAACTCCTTAAGTTGTCACCATCACATAAGGAAGTTCTCGAACAAGCATTAGTTGCCACAACTATACCAAAAAATCTGGATGTTTGTCAATTCCAAGCTATGGTGGGACACCTGACTACCCCACATTGTCTGTCATTCTCTGAACAAGATGATGTCTCATTAAACCATCCACATAACACAACATTGCATATCGAAGTATGTATCCATAATCATCGTGTTAAGAGAGTTCTAATAGATGGGGGAGCTGGTCTGAACATTTGCACCCTCAAATCGGTCTGTGCACTAGGATATTCCAACGACGCTATTGATGCTTGAAGGAAAATGACCATCAAAGCATATGATGAGGAGGAAAGATCGTCCCAAGGTTTAATTATATTACCCATTCAGGTGGGACCCATGATGAATCATATAGCATGTCAAGTGTTGGAAAGAGAGTTGACATATAACATACTCTTAGCACGACCCTGGATTCATGAAATGCATGCTATACCTTCTACATACCATCAATGCCTAAAGTTTCTAGTAAAGGGACAAGAGGTGACTATAGCTGCTGATTATAATTATCCACAACATTGTGACACATTGAGAATATCTCAAGACACCTTTGTCCCTCACAATAGAGAAGCTTCAAGTTCAAAGACATCAAAGGAAGAACAAAGTCCAAGCATCACTACCAAGTGGTTACAAAAAAAAGGTAAAGAAAAAGAAACAATTCATGTTGAAACAAACAATCCAGATACACATACTTCTCTATCAGACAAATTTCAAAAGCAAGTTCAGTTGACAGATAAAGGAATGGGACAGTACTCAATGGAGCAATCGCTTAACTTATCACAGTTAATGCCATCTCTTAGGAAATCTGGTCAACCATCAATGATCAAACCTCCAACATCTTTACCTAGCACAATTCTTCAAGAAACATTTGCAAAATCCAGAACCATAGTAGAAGAAATAGACAACAAAGTAGTATTGGATTGGCTATACAAGGATGAAGAACCATCAACATCAGAGATCAGTATCAAAAATGTTAACATCAACACAGAAAAGTATGGAAAAGGAAAGGCTATTCTTGAAAAGATGGGTTATGAAGGGCAAGGACCTTTGGGATTAAGAAAGGAAGGAATCACAGAACCTATCAAACCTCTCACTCTCCACACAAAAGAAAAACCAGGACTAGGATACTCTGAAGAAGAGAAGCAGGAGCTAACAAAGACGGCTATGGAAAATATCCTTCACTTTAGAGATGGTTCTGAAATAGACTCAAATGAATATGAGTGGGCCTTACCTTGTGATCTACTTGTCGTTGATATTCCAATTGATGTGATTCAAAAATATACACCTACATGTGAGGAGGGCCAAGGCTCTAGGTCTAGACCATTCATCGAGGGATCACTAAATATCGATGACTCTAGTAAGGATGAACAAAATTTGAGTGAACTAGATGATTTCAAAGAGGGTACCATCATGGATCTCGATATCCCAAATGAAAATTATGATGATATTACTGTCCTCACCCTTACTTCCATTGACTTAAATCAATTTGATGATACCATGCCACTAATCCATCTAGAACTTATTGATTGGGAACCTATCGAACCTTTGACTGTACCAAAATTTGCAAATGATGATGTCATCATGCATTTCCTATGTCATACCAAATGTGATACAAATTCTATCTATATTACTCATAACAATATGACTCAGCAGGAGGGTGTCAAATCTTCCAGTTGCAAAATTGACAATAGGGAAAACAGATCTAATGGTGAAAACCATTCTATGGTAGCATTAGATCTGGAAAAAGTAAAAATAGAGAATGCATCCAACAGTGAAAACCTTTCTGAGGCACTGAAGGATGGAAGATTTGACACTCTCCCAGAACACTATCATGAGCGATCATCAGTTCTGGTTGAACCTACACAAGCGGTGGACATTGGCACAGAAGAGAAGGCAAAAGTACTACATCTAGCAGAATCAATGACTAGTCAAGAGAGACTGAAATTTATCAATTTCTTTAAAGCAAGAAGCATCAAATTTGCTTGGTCAAATTCTGATATGTCAAGCTTAGATCCAAATCTTCTTATGCATCATTTGTCTTTTCCAAAGGGAATCAAGCCTATTAAACAAAAATTAAGAAAAATGCATCCTCACATAGCATTAATGGTAAAGTCAAAATTAAAGAAATTATTGGATGCTAAATTCATAAGGTCTATAGACTATGCTGAATGGATATCTAACATAGTACCTATTTCAAAACCAGACAATAGCATCAGAATCTGCACAGATTTCAGGGACCTCAATAAAGCATGCCCAAAGGATGATTTTCCACTTCCAAATATAGACATCATTATGGACTTGACGGTAGGGCATGCCATGTTATCAATCATGGATGGCTTCTCTGGGTACAATCAAATAAGGATAGCTCCAGAAGATCAAGAAAAGACAACTTTTACATGTCCATGGGGAACCTTCTACTAGAACGTGATGCCATTTGGTCTAAAGAATGTAGGAGCCACTTATCAAAGAGCAATGACGACAATCTTCCATGATATGATGCACACTTTCATGGAGGATTATGTGGATGATATCTTGGAAATATCTACTACAAGGGAAGGACATCTACATATCCTAGATAAAATCTTCACACGGATGGAGAAATTCAATGTCAGGTTAAACCAAAAGAAGTGTGTCTTCGGGGTTACATCAGCAAAACTACTAGGATACATTGTTTCAGAAAAGGGCATTGAGGTTGATCCAACAAAAGTCAAAGCAATTATGAATATGCCACCTCCTAAGAATATCAGCCAACTCAGATCACTACAAGGACGACTTCAATCAATCAAATGATTCATCTCCCAACTGGTAGACAAAAGTCATCCTTTTAATCATCTATTGCATAAAAATATAGTTTTCAAGTGGGATGAGAAGTGTGAAACAACATTCGATCAAATCAATCAATATCTAATGTCACCACCCGTTCTCATGCCACCAACAGAAGGAAGGCCTCTTATTTTGTACATTGCCATGGCATATATCTCTTTGGGGGCACTATTAGCACAAGAGGACTATGAAGGGAAAGAGTGCGCTATCTACTACACTAGTAGAACTTTAAATGGCTATGAGATAAACTATACATTCATAGAAAAGTCTTGCTTAGCAGTAGTGTTTGCTACTCAACAACTAAGACACTACATGCTGACTCACACAATTAGGTTAATTGCAAAGATCGACCCTTTGAAGTATCTACTAAGTAAAGTTTCCTTAACAGGTAGACTGGTAGAATGGGTTATGCTCCTAAGTGAATTCAACATTCAATATATCCAAAGAAAGGAAATCAAGGGACAAGCAATCGTTGAACAGCTAGCTGAAGCTCCTCTACCAGATGATCACCCAATGACAATGGAATTTCTAGATGTAGACATTATGACAGCAATGCCCCAACAATGGATACTATATTTTGATGGATCATACACACAACGAGGATCAGGAGTAGTGATGTTATTCATCTCTCCTCAAGGACACACAATTCTAAAATCATATAGGCTCATGTTTCAATGTACAAATAATGTGGCAGAGTATGAAGCATTGATTATTAGGGTCAAGATAGCGATTCAATGGAAAATCACGGATTTACAAGTATACGGGGACTCTCAGCTGGTTATTTACCAAGTCAATGATGAGTATCAAACAAAAGATGAAAAATTGATGCCCTACAAGCAACAAATAGATAATCTAAAACAGTCTTTTTTCAGTATCAAATTTGATTAGATTCAAAGGGCGGAGAAAAAAGTTGTAGATGCTATGGCTACAATTGCTTCATTACTACAACTGCCTGAAAAGCATGTTTGTAATGAGTTTATGGTAGAACAAGTATCATGTCCTTCCCATTATCAATCAAAATCCACTACCATATGCCATCTAGAAGCCACTAAACCCTCCATCTACAAAAAAACCTATGCTTACCTGAAAGATGATATTCTTCCTCCATATCTTACCTGGAACCAAAAATGAAATTTTATCTGCCAATCCACCCGACACACATTAATCACAAATGTCCTTTATCATCGAGGTCTTGATGGTACCCTACTTCGATGTTTAGAATGCAATGAATTTGAAATGACCCTATGAGAAGTTCATGAGGATATTTGTGGTACTCACTCAAGTGGAATAAATCTAGCTAAGAAACTCCTTCGTTTGGGATATTATTGGTCGTGCATGGAGAAAGAATCATATAAATTTGTCAAGAAATGTCAAAAATGTCAAGTTCACAGCAACCTAGTTCATGCACCAGCACAAGAACTGCATCTCTTCACATCGACATGGCCTTTTTGTTAATGGGGCCTAGATCTGGTAGGAAAAATAAATCCATCTTCATCTAATGGACACAAGTTCACTATTACAGCTACAAAGTATTTCACGAAATGGATAGAGGCAGTACCTCTTACTACCTTCACTGGGAAGCAAATTTCCTCTTTCATCTTGAACTACATACTATGTCGGTATGGAATCCCTCAATCCATTATCACTGATAATAGATGACCTTTCAAGAATCAAGATGTTCAAGAGCTATGTAATAAGTTCCACATCCAACATCATTTTTCAACACCGTACTATCCTCAAGGGAATGGCCAAGTAGAGGCCTCAAACAAAACCATTCTAAAAATTCTCAAAAAGACGGTTAATGATGTTGGACATGATTGGCATGTTCAACTCAACCCTGCACTATGGGCCTACAGAATGAGCATCAGAACACCAACGGGGGCTACTCCATTTGCTTTGGTATATGGATCAGAAGCCATCTTTTCCATTGAAGTTGAAATTCCATCCCTTCGTGTATCACTCAGAGGTATCATTTCAAATGAAGACTACAGGGTATTTAGACTGCAAGAACTGGAGTTGCTGGATGAGCATCATCAACAAGCTATTAATCATCTAACAACTTATCAACAGATAATGTCAAGAAGTTATAATCACAGGGTAAAATCGGGGGTCTTTCAGGTTGGTGATTTGGTACTAAAGGAAAACCCTAGGAATCAGCAGGACAGAGAAAAGAAAGGAAAATTTGAGCCTAACTGGCTTGGTCCATTTGTCATCATATCAGTGTATGGATCAGGAGCATATCAGCTATCAACATCAGAAGGGGATCTGTTTGATGAACCTATCAACAGTATTCATCTCAAAAAATTCTATGCTTAAAACTCCTAGTGCACGGGGCAAAAATCTGAAAATTGTTTCCTTGGTGAAAACCTGGCAAACAGGTATCTTGGCAAACGCAAAAATACAAAAAAAAAATATTAGAAAATACAAAAAAATGAGAAAAATACGAAAACACAAAGGGTGTAATCAAAGCATTTGGTGAAAACCTGGAAATAGGCATCATATGTGATTCTAAGATCAACCTTCCCATCTATTATGAACATATCAGGATCATTCATCTCAAAGTTAGTATCATTTCATATCATATCATTCGTTTGGCCATCATTACATCCATTATCAAACTCATGTCGCGTGGTCAGCATATCACTCCATAGCTTGGGGGCAACATCTGGATATCATTAGGGGCAATTCAAACGTATCGATTTCACCAAAGTGCAACACAACAGTATGGTGGAAAAAGCGAAAACAAGATCAAAGTGCAATATCAATCATCGTCAGAAAAGCATCAACCATCCCTATCATATCGAAAATCCAAAAACATAGGTCTATGTCAGTCGAACTATGTGGTCTCTGCATGTGTAACGTAGCCAAGGATAATCTTAAATCAGCACTCGAGAACCCTAAGATAGGTTAGTAGGTTAGGTCTTTAGTCAAAAAACTCGAAAATCCAAAAACATGTCAAAATCAGGATGGATGATCTAAAAATCTGAATAATGAATGGAACACTCTAAGTAAACAATGGATAAATTGTACCTTTTAATTATTATTTCTTTGGAGTACCTCAATGATGTATTGAACTAGAGGAACAAGGAAAAAGGATGATATTTTTTATTGTTTGTTGTCTGTACGTTAATCATATAAATGTATGAATTGTCGGGGGATGTGCTATGCAAATGTATCATCGATGACATTCAGAATTCACACATTGAAATGATTAATCACTACTTGTTTACGCAATGAATACTCAGGTCATCTCGGTTCAATTATACCTAGATGCTTGTGTTCGATTGCAATATCAAAAATCATGAAAGAAATACTCAAGTCATCATTGGATTAACACAACCATTGACGTTTGTATTCACTTTCAACATTCAATAAAGCTCTATGATGATACCAAGCACAAAAAGACTGTAAAATGACATCTGTTTTACATATCATTGCATGATTAAATTAGATTTCATTCATCATCAATCATTATCTGTAGAGTATTTGTGGCATAAAAGATTCCAATCAATGATTATCTAATCTACAAATAAAACTGAGTATACTTGACATAAAATCCAAAATCATCATCATTTTACCATATAGTTACAAATCATCTACCAACGACATATGCATACATCATTTACCATCCATACATTTAAAAATCATGTCATTATTATCATTACACCCATCAAAGATCATTCATCATAAGATCATTCCATAAAATAAATGCAAGTCATTACATCATCATCATTATCATTTAGAAATTCATACATCACATCTTATATCCATATATCATCTAATCTACGCATACATTTATCACAAAATGATTATATCATTGCATTCAAATAAAATCATTCATATAAATCATCACATTTAAGATTTATAACATCACATAATCGCATAATAAAAGCATCCATCAAATAGAAATCATAAAGCCATCATCATATCACATCAACTGTATCTCATATATATATCACAAATGTCAAGTATACAATGAAGTTTGGACTACAAAATACATAATCAACAATGAGCTACAATCATAAAATACATCATAGAGGATCACAATGGCATCTACAACCTGCTACTGCCAGAGTGAGTGGGCCTAACAGGACCTGTACCACCACCACCCCCAGAAGGACCTGGATCTCTGGAATCTCTGCATGGAGGCTGTGTCACCCCCTCATTGACTGTCTGTGTATGAGTCCACCTAGATCTCAATGGGGCATTACTAACTTGCCGCTCGGTAGGCACTGCATCATGATATCAACCTCTGTAGAACTCGGCCTCTCGGCCAACCCGCAGAACCTCTCTCATATAATCACCTATGGAGGTGCCATTGGCTAATCTCTGGAGAGTCTCCGCTGTCTCCTGTGCCCTCTCGGCAATCTACCGAGCATTGTCTCGCTCCGCTATCAGGGTATCAACCTGTGTCTACATCATGGCTAACTGTCCCTGTACTTGTGCTAAGGCCTGTGCATGAGCCTGTGCCTATGCTTGCATCTGGGTCTGAGTTTGCACAAGCATACCCCGAGCCTATACCAACTGCCCCTGCAAAGTCTGGACCTATGCCTGGAGCCCAACTATCTATCTCTACTGTCTAACTGCTGACACTGTCACTGCCTGCCTCTTGCGAGGCCTACTAGAAGAAGGAGCACTGCTGATGTCGGGCCCTGCCCTTCTGTCTCCTCCACTGTCGTCGTCACTATCATCACTGTTGCTACTCGAACTACTGTTGCTCTCTGAGCCACTGCTGGATGAAGAATCATCTCCACCCCTACTATCTACAGAACCCTCCGCCACATCCTCCTCTACAGGTAAAGGTGTTGGCTCATCGGGGATAGTAATACGAGGATGGGGGACCAAGGCCAGGAATGCTACATAATCCTCTGTCACGGTTGCCTCTGAGATATCTCTCTGCATGTCCCAAGGAGATGGTTGTAAGGTCCTGTATCCCTCTATAATAACGTCATAGGACAGTGTGGGACCCCAATTAGGAATATCCATCTGTCGTCGTGCATAATGGGCTACTCCCTGTGGCATGCACTGAACAATGCCATATTGCCTATATACCCGATGAAATAAGAATCTCTCAAGTACGAAGGGAGTTTGACCAATGAGGTACATAGAATCACAAAGATATCCCAATACTACACCATCCTCATCCCACTCCTCGCAGTCAAGGTATGGATGCCAGATAACTATCTCAGTGTCATCAAACACTTGTCTCCAATGCTCTAATTTTCCCATCCAGGCCTGTGTGAACCGACCTATGTATCTAAAAACATACGGTCTGTCAGTTGGTCTGTCTACAACTGGAAATGGCCGACAAATAGCAAAATGCTCCCAAGCCCACACCTGTAACAGGGTCACCCCTGATGATAAACTACATGCACCAAGGTACACAACTGACTGTAGATCATGATAAAGATGTGCTAACATGCACATCCCCCATGCATATCTAGTACCATGTACCATCATGCTCTCAAGAGTCCTACCCCAGCCGATGAGGAATCCCTTTGACCTACGATCAGGGCAAAGGAAACCTCCAATGAATCCAGCTAGCACTACTGGTAGTGTCACGTAAGAATCTGCGATCCTCCGCCATCAAACGCTCGGACCCTCTATATCCTGATCCTGAAAAACTCTGTGGAGAGCATCTCTGCTACTGGTCCCATGAGAATCGTAAGTGACAATCTCTCCCATGAATGGAATGTGAAAAATACGCCACACATCCTCTGGTGTGACTGTCATCTCGCCGGTGGGTAGGTGAAAGGTGTTGTGGTCACTATGCCACCTCTCAGCCAACGCAGTCAACAGACCTTGATTAATCCTAATCTGGGGCATCTCAAGCAAGCTCATAAGGCCACAATGGCCCATCACTTGAAGCTCATCTGGTGTCAGATGAGGTATCAAATCTGTAGTCTGAGGAAACCTCTCTCATATCTGGAGAGTACCCGGATCCTCCTATCATCATAATGAAAAATCTACAATCAGTGAACTATGTCAAGAAATCAAAGGTCATTCTACTATCAAGTCTATTTCAAAAGCTTTGGTATGAATTTTCGATCAAAATTCATAGGCAAACATCAAACCTCACCTATCATGAGGTTCTCAATTCATCAACAAACCTCACCTATCATGAGGTTCATCAAACATTACCTGGATCTCGCCTATCATGAGATTTATCAGGTATTGAATCATTTCCTCACCTATCATGAGGATCATCAACAAATAGGATTTCTTCTCGCCTATCATGAGAGTTAGTCTTATTTAAATCATCAAATCCAACAGCGAGAATGTGGATTGTCAATCATACCAATCATAAGAATGGACATGATTAGAATTGACGAAATCACGGTTCACTAAGTCAAAATCTTCAATTCTGACATGGAAGCACTAAAACAGGCTTCCAGAGTGCTAAATCCCAAAAGCACTACTTTATCAGTTAAAAGCGCTAAAACAGGGACCCAAAGCGCTAAATCTTGAAAGCACTATTTCAATACTCCGAAGCACTACAATAGGCTTCCAAAGCGCTAAAAGTCCTGAAGCGCTAGTTTTTCGCATCAAAGCGCTACAATAGACCGTCAAAGTGCTGCTTTACCAGAAGCATTGGAACAGACCCGAAAGCGCTAATTCACCAACTCAAAGTGTTGAAAGTCTCAAAGTCCTAAAAACCGGCTTCAAAGCGCTAATTCTTGACTCCTAAGTGCTAAATCACTGAAAGCGCTAATTTACCGATTGGAAGCGTCAGAGTTTGAAATGCAAGCACTAAAATACCTACTAGAAGCACTACATCAGAATGTACGCACTACAGCATGGCTTGAAAGTGCTAAAACTAACCTAGACACGCCTAGACGCTAAAAAGCATAAAAAATAGAAATGCACGAATTATGAGGAGGTCGAGGGGTACATACCGGAGGTCCATATGCAGGTGGCCATCGGTGACGTCGAACGCGCTCGAATCGGTGAGTGTGGTAGGGGATAAGCATCTCACTCCAGCTGGCACAAAAGTCTTTATCACTAAGAATTTTTGAACTCAAAAAGAAAATATGACTTTGAAAATGACCTTTTAGCACTATTTATAGTTTTTGAAAAGATATTTTTAGTGGATTTTATTACATTTTGATTAATTTTATCCATAAAATTAATTAAAACTCATATGAGGGCTCATTTCTTCATCATTTGTCGAGAGATAAATTATTTTATTATCAAATAATCATCAAAACATCAGAAAATCATCAAATTTTTGAAAATTTCTAAAAATCATCAAATCATTAATTTATCTCCCGAGGGGGCATATTATCATCCATCATCTGAAAATCAAAATCTGGGGCATGTCTAGGGCATACGGAATTATTTTTCGAAATCATCGATCCTAGTAGCAGCAAAATATTTCTTCGAAGTAACGCGTAAGCACATCACTTCGAAGAGGGGCAAAATGTATACACCTAAAAATGGTTTGGAGCATTTGATTAATTAAATATGAATTATTTGATTAATTATTCTAATTTCCTCTACTATTGAATAAAATAGAAATATTTATTTAATATAGTTCACAATTATATTCATCTTAATTAAATAAACAAAATTAAATACTTTGTTCGATTTAATTATCACATCCCTATTTTATTCTATCACATCGATCTCAAATTAATTACATAAAGACAAAACACTTTATTGATTAATTGTCATATTCTTCTATTTAATTTAATAAACAACTATCCTATAGTTCATTTTATTAAATTATTTATCTCCCTTTTCCTAATTTAAATAAAATCAAAAATATTTGAATTAGAGCATAAGGAATATTCCAATCTACATTTCCTCAAAAATGAATTAGATTTCCTATGTCTAATCCATGTCTAAAATATGTCAAAATTAATTGATTGAAACTTCACGGGAAATTTTGGAGACAAATTGGAGACAAATTTGGAATTTGATCTCTCAATCCTCCTCCATCAATCTTTCCTCTTCTCTTGCCTGGTGTTTTCATGGGTAGAGACAATCTCCATCTTTCTCTCAATCTCCTCCATCTCTCACCATTCAATCCTTCAGATTGAATCCAAGCCTCTCAAAACTTTCCCTGTGCATTTCTACAGCCAGAAAATCTATAAATAAAGCCTCATTGAACCAAGAAAAGGATCCAGATAATCTATTTTGTGCACTCTTACTCTGCAGGAATCCAAACATCAAGCATCAAGTATTCACACATCAAGCATCAAGCAATCAAGTTTTCATCCATGGCTGCCTCCTGTAGCTGCAATTATTTGTTTCACATCAATATCATGCTAGTTTAATTGTTTTATCATCTAGTATTGCATTAGCATCATCTCGTTCTTTGAATTGTCATTTTAATAGTCTTATTCGCTTACACAATGTGAGAGAAATTTAGATTTAATAAATCTTTGGAGATAGAGAGCAATATGACGCTTTCAATTGATTATTGTTTTGAATTGATTCATTTAACTTAATCATTGATATAATGTCTTATTAAGAAGTGTTTTAATCTTATTCACATATTCACACTTACAATTAATACATAGCAGGTTTTACAGGTTATCTCGGTTTTAGCATGGATTTTTTTCCTTTTATCTTCTTAATAATGTCAGGTTTTTCCTTCAAGCTTTCAGGCAACATTGTTGTGATTGATTTTGATTGAATTATCTTGTGTTTCAGTATTGAAACCTTTATCTTTTTGTCTCATTCCTAAATATATGTATGCATTCAGGTTTAATTCATAGGTCATGCACTGAGTTCGTAATAAGATTATTTTCTTAAATTGTGAGAACACTCTTCTTTTCCTCTGAAAGAAAATAGTTTTATGAACCTTTGTATGGAACATTTATATGAGTTCAAACTGTTCAGATTTTGATGTGCAAATTAGATATTTTGAGAATCAATTGTGAACCAAACTGCCTTTTAGATCATCATTTTCAGGTGTAAGCATCACCATATTTTAAAGTTTCATAGTTCTACTTTCAGGTTTTATTTTTTCTCCCTTTTCCCAGTAATTTACTCAATTACTCAGTTATTAATCAAAAAACGATATAGGAACCAGCCTAGAATCTTGAGGTCTAATTCCTTATAGGGTACCCACAACCTGGAATTAGTTCCAATGTGTCAACAGATTGTTGGATTTGGTTATTCAAGCATACGGGTGCAATCTGAATTGACAACAATTAGTTTATTTAATTAATAAGTAAGCTTTATTTAGTTGACCTAATTTTAGGTCGACATTAGGTTTTAACTTTAGGGTTTTGCATACTTTACTTTTATAAAACAATTCATCTTTTGTAATTTTTTAATTCTTGAATATAATTCATTTGCACATCTTCATGCAAATTGCTCTTACTTTCTCTATTTTTCTCTTGTGGTAGGTTTTTTCTGGTTTGCATTTCCGATCTTGGTTTCTAACATGGTATCAAAGCCATGATTTGTAGCGCCTTCTAAGTTTTTGCAGAAATTCATTGAAGAGCACGTTCGGGGTTCCTCGAGGATTTCGTACCTTGAGCTTATTTCTAAAGAATTTTGGATTAGATCGGGCATCTCCATTGGATTCATAACATTGTAAAAAGTCAGGATTGGCTTTTGTTTCATTGATTTTCATCTCTGTTTATCAGATCTTTGAGGGTTTGAAGCTATGGTAGGTTTTTGCCAAATTAGAGGGGTTTTCCATCTTTTTTTAAGAAATTTTGACATTGATCTCTCAAATGGTGCATGTTGGTGCAAAACAGAACTCATGGGTGCGTTGAGAAGGCCCAAAAACCCCTATTTTCATATAAAATATGATAGGGTTTGCAGAAAGTGATTTTTTTGTGTTTTGGGGGATTTTCCAAAAATGCTGCCAAAAAAATTCATACGATTGTATGGATCCGTACGAACACCTCAATTTTTGTGACGTATTTTTTGGTGTTCAAAGCATTTTTGAGCTACCTCAGTTTTCGTATAATTTTGCCTCAATTTTTGTGTCCTCTCGATGCCTTGGTTTTCGTGCAATGAAGGTACAACTGAATATTTTATTAATTTTTAAATCTTTAAATTAATAAAATACTTGGTTTAAAGCCAAAATGAGCATTTTTAGTAAAATGGTCATATTTTGAGCATACATAGTGCATTGTTTGAAAATGAGGTATCGTTGGAAAGCTAGTTTTGAGCCCGATCCAGTGGTGCAGGTATATTTTCCAGATTTTGCTCCAGATTTATTTTGTAGGCCTTTGAAGTCAAATGAAGTAGTTTTCGCTTCAGAGGGCATAACTTTTGCCTCGATTATCAATTTTTTGTGATTCAATCGGCACTGAAAATTTGTTTCAATCCTTTACACAGATCAAAGGTCAATTTTAATCATGGAGGCAAATGTAAACATTGATTTGTGCATGCACTCTTTCTTGTTTTCATGCAGTAGGTTTGAATTTTCTCTTTGATTTATGCATATTTTGCATGTTCTCCTTTTACAATCATGGGATATTGTAATAAATTAACTTATATAAAGTTTCATTAGGGGACTTCTTGCATAATAATTTGATTAGAGTGTATTTTCATTTCATGCACTTTGATCTCATCTTCATATTGATGACAACTCGCATGAGTTGTATCTAGATTTTGTAGTTTCTTTTGGCCACATCTTGCTCATAGCTTGACACATTTTGGTTCACATCGGTTCACATCTCAGATTAAGAGCCTATGGTTAATGATCCTAAATTGCATCAGATTCACATCGGGTCATATCTCAGTTTGAGGGTCATTCATATTATGGTTAATGTTCCAGAATCTTCATAGTACTTGCTCCTATGGATCAGTTTTAGTCATAGTTTGGCATCGGCATCGAGATACACATAGCTTTCAAATTCTTTCATCATATCATTCCCTCTTATTAGGGCATCATTTATTCATCTACTATTGCTTCATAGATTCTGGGGTTGTTCGAGTTTGTGAGTTTTTTAGTGTTCCTTGGCATCGGGTCTACTATTGCATTATCATGATTTTGCCTAAGACCTTCAGTGAATCTCAAATGGTTTCTTGTAAGCAGAGGTATCTTTCTTTTCTTGCTAGATTTAGGATTTCAATGTTACTCCACCATTTTTCTTCTAGTGCTTCTTTGCAGCATGTCATCTCATTGAGGGGGGGTTTTTGTCCCACTGGGTTTTCTCCTTTTTCTCATTCATTGCATTTGCACATGGGTACCTAACATGGCCTTGTAGCCGAGACCCATTCATGCTTTCATGCATTCATCCTAGAATTAGGTGCATGCCTTTTAGTCTCCCTAAGTTGCACTTAAGGGTGGGTGTTAGTGTAATTAATTATTTAATTACACTTTATTAAGTTTACTTAGGTAATAATTAGTTTACTTAATTAATAAGTAAGCTTTATTTAGTTGAGCCAATTTTAGGTCAACATTAGGTTTTACCTTTAGGGTTTTTCATACTTTACTTTTATAAAGCAATTCATCTTTTGTAATTTCTTAATTCCTGAATATAGCTCACTTGCACATCTTCATGCAAATTTCTCTTTCTTTTCATGTTTTTCTCTTGTGGAAGGTTTTTTCTAGTTTGCATTCCTGATCTTGGTTTCTAACAATGATATTTCAAAAGGAGATAACTAAAAATGAATTCAATAATGATACAAAATTTTTTAGAAGGTTAATAAATATGAAATAAATAACACCTAAAAATTTGGTATCGAAGATGCCTAAAGTGCTATGTAGGAGTGATTTTCACAACAAGATAGGTGATATAGTCACCCTCTTAGAAGAGTATTTGGACTTCCAAATCCTTCTTCATTGGAACCTTAGATGCATGATTATGTGGAAAATTTTATAGGAGGAAAGCATATGTTTCATTGGTCAAGGATCTTTAATAATAATATACATGAAAAAATTACCAACTTCAGCTCAACACATAATATGACCTTATACTTGTTCTATCCATTAGTAGTGAAGTTAAAATTTTTTGGAATTGGTAGATTTGGTATTCTAGATATAAGACCAAGAAAAAATATTTTTTTATCATTATATCTACAATTGGAGCACAAAATGTCAATTCAACACTACATAAGGGTTAATGATGTTTTTTTAATTTTGTTGGTAAGGACCATGGAGGGAGACAAATCAAAAATACTATCTATTGAAGCTCATCAAGATATAAGTCTCAAGAGAAGTTGGTTATATGATTCAAAGTTTTCTTGTGTCATAATGAGGATTTTGCAAGAAATCTATTCAAACTTTCAACATACCCTATAGACAAGATAGTGCTACTTTAAATGTATAAGTAGTTGATAACTTCTCATACCCTTATGGAAGCAAAATATAGAGAAGGATTCAAGTTCCCTATTCATATTGGAGAGCATGTATATTGCAAGCTTGCATGTGCCAAGAAATTTGAAATAGAGTTGCAATAATATAATTTTAAATAATTTGAATTTGTTAGGTCAAATTATGATCCCTATAAGAGAATGTAAAATGGGTTGCATTCTCTATGAAACATGAGACTCACATTGAATTTTTTTGGGAAAATTACATAGATGACCACGAGGTTAGAAAAATACACTAACATAATCTCATTGTCAAACAAATGAAGAAATTGGCAACACGTTTACTTCCTCGTGAGGTAAAATATGATAGCTTTATTGTTAATCCATTTTATGAAAGGAACAAGATTTTTGATGAGCCTAAGTCAAACACAAATTGGGTTGAAAAAGAAGAATCGGACATTAAATATTTAACATAAGTAATATTAGATGGAACATTAATATGTTTAAATGCATGTGTGGGTGTGTTGAAAGAAAAATGAAGTGTAATGCCATATAACAAAGATTGACATAAAATATAGGGTAGATAATAAAAGAAAGATGAGAGAAAAATACAAGATACTAAGGTAATCTAGACTAAGGAAGCTTTTGGTGAAGAATACCTTTCTACTCAAGGAATAACTATAGTTTTTATTCTTAAAAATAAATCCCAAATCACTACTCAACGCATTAGTGCCATACCAGTTGAACCAGTGAGAACAACAATAACATTGGGATCTAATTTGATATATCTTCCACAAGAAAAATTTGTTGTTCTTGTTATAACATAGGGAGTACAATGATCACTTCCTCCTCTACTAGTAATGGTCCCAAAAGGTAAACAACCATTAATGAAAAACCATGTTCCTTCTCTAGCCAAGCTAGTGTCCATGTATCTATTAGAATTGTATATAAAATGAGATGCACTATTAAACAATGAACAAAAACACATTTCGAATAAGAGAGATGCAAACAATAATATTTTATATAATCAACTAGAAAAAATTACAAAATGAACCTCAAGATTATTCAAGGAGATCTTGTGATAATACAATGAGGGTGAGTTTTTATAGGAGCAACCCTAAATGATAAATGGATTATATCATGACAAGTTTCATCATCCTATGTGATGAGAAAGAATGATCTAATAAAAGTTAACTTTAGTTAATAGAAAAAAGCACTCCTAAGTTTAGCTTAAGTGCATGAAATTAATTAGACCAATAATCAATTAAATATTAATTAATTATTAGCTAATGCATGAATACCATAACACCCCCTTTAAGATGAACTTAGGGAGTAGCTAAAACCCCTACGAAGTGAATGCATAAAAATAAAAGAATGATGATGGGTCTCAACAAACAAGGCCTAATGAGGTACCCATGTACAAACAATCTAATCCCTCACAACTGGAGAAAAAGAGAAAACCTCATGGGAAGAAAATCCTCTCTAAAAGAGATAAAGGTGAATGAAGCACTAAGAAGCCCCCAAAATAGTGTCCCAAGAATAATGATAACATGAAGAACATCGCTGAAGAATGAAGAGGTTATAGAAAACTATTGAATGATGATGGTTATAGTGTTGAAATGAAGAACCTCCTTTGAATCAGATGATGATTAGAATCAAGAAGATAAGAATTTGCATTAGTTCACCCAATGACACTACTGAAACAAGATGGAAAACAAAGGAAAACATCTAGAACTCAAATATACAAATCGCACAAGTACCAACAATCTGAAGAACACTAATCAATTGAAAATAGGAGGTCATGTCCAAAAATAGGAATCCAATTATTTCCATATGGTAAATGCTATATCTCATTGAAGTTCATGGGTAACCAGTTGTTGCATCCACCTAGTACATAGAAACAAGAACTAGATACATAGATCACTCCAAATTTTAAAGTAAGGAAGCATTAACACCAATAGTAGAAACTCCCCATAATACATAAAAGGAGAGCCGAGATAGGTTCACTGAAAAATCTGTCACCAAGAAGTGTGTGTAGGAGAACAAATAATATTTTAACATGTTGATGATGTTTTTTGCACAACAGCAACTCAAACAGAATATGATATCCTATCTCTCTTGAAAGGTAAATCTCTATGAACAAAGAGATTACCCCAAGGTCTCTAATGTCAATTCTTTACAATGCAAATAAAACAACCCAAAGATAGTGTGAAAATAATGGTAATCACAAAGGGACCTTACTACAAGCAAATACTAGACTCAGATTTATCAGATCTAGCAATATATTGATACTTCAAATCCTAAAACTAACCTAGATTCAAAATAAAAATCAAAAGAGATAAGGTTTTAGAGATAATTCTAAGACTAATTCTAACCCTAAGATTAACCATGCAAAAGATAAAATGCTCAAAATGGACCAATCCCTCATAAACTGATTTCTATTTAACCCAGATAAATCTACAATCTTATAGAAATAGTGCAATCTTCTAAGGTATTAAATATTTTCAAACAACGAACATTCATTGAGAACAACCTTATTGCAACTAAAATGAACAAACATTCACAATCAAACTAAGCATAATTTTAAGTCCAGGTTGACTTTGCAAAGAAGCTAACAATCAACTAACTACAAAAATTATGGACTAGAGATCGCTGCAAACACTTCAAGCATAAAACCTTAAGCATCATAAAATCAGCTAACATCAAATAGACTTGAGCAATTTTAAAGATAGAATATCAAGAACCATGCCAAATAAAATTCAACACAAGAAAGGCACCAAATCAAAATGTCTTTACTTGTATTAAAGCATCCAAAGTAGCAACAATTCTAGTATTTTGTTACAACACTTGCTTGAAAAGATAAACTAAACTCTAACTCTAACTTCTGCTCTTACAATTTTCTCTAATGTAAAATTCGTCTAGCTTAACCTCTAACTTTTCTAACCCTTACAAATGAGGAAAAATACCAAATTTATAGAAAAACCCCCAAGATATGTTGGCCAAATTAGGGTTTCCAATAATAAACTACCAGACAACAAGTCGACCAAGAGAAATTCAAAATAATATGAAATGTGCATTTAATGCACCAATTTCATCCATGTCGGCTTGGAGAATCCAAGAAAGATTGGTCCAATGCATGCGATGGAAGAGTAAAAATAATAAGGAAGCACAAGTTCCAATGTAGCATTGCATTAACTACTTCCCCCTTTGTTCTTGGTGTGCTCCACCTTATCCTGCACCGTTTAGGTGGCATAAATAAAACCTTCATTCTTCCTTCAATGGACTTAATGTCATCTCAACAGCAACCTGCAGCTCAATCCAACCTGCATTCAAATGAGCCACCATTAATACTCAATACATCATTAAAATCCAAGTCAAATCACTGAGTTCCCAGGGCAAGAAAATCACGCACAAACCCAAGCAGAAGCGAAACCAAAGACAGGCGGAGGCGGAGCCACGATCAGAACATGAACAAAGACACAAAATAGGTGGGGCCAGAAACAGAACCAACCTCGGTGGAGGCGGAGATGGAACCAAAATGGGAACGGAAGGAAAACAGGTGGGGGCGGAAATGAAACCAACCTTGGGAACGGAAGGAAAAAAGGAAGGGGCAGAGCTGGGGCGGGAACAGGAACCGAACAACGAATTTTGTGAAAGTTCAAAGTTAAGTTCCATCGTGATTCCGATTTTGACAAATAAAAGAATAGGAAAATCGAGGAAAACCTAAGGGAGGAAACCAACCCTTAGGCCAGAAATGAGAAGGCGAGAAGCAGAGCCGGAATGGGAACAGGAAGCGAACCGTGAACTTTTCCAAAGTTCAAAGTTAAGTTCCATCTCGATTTCAGTTCTGAAAAATGAAGGAAAAAAGCGAACCAAGAAAAAACCCAACGGAAGAAAACCAACCCGAAGGCCGAAGACAAACAAAACAACGGGAAAAATCAGAATGCGGGAGGCGGAGGCGGAATGGAAATGGGAACCGAACCAAGAAATTTTCCAAAGTTCAAAGTTCAGTTCCATCCCAGTTTCTCCTTCAGCTAGAAATAAAATAAAAGGCGAGGAGTGGAGCTGGAACGGGAATGGGAACCAAACCGAGAACTATGTGAAAGTTCAGAGTTCAGTTCCATCCCGGTTCTAGCTCTAGCAAAAAAAAAGGAACAAGGAAAATAAAGGAAAACCTAAGGGAGGAAAACCAACCCAAAGGCCGAAGACAAACAAAACACCAAGGCAAAAAATAGAAGGAAAAAGAAGACAACCATAGAGAGGACATCCGCGAGACTCCAAAACCACCAGGAACTCAACACAAAGTCACCCATAACCAAAGCAAGCACCAAAGAACAAAACCCGAAGATTTTCAAAGATAAGCACAAAAGAGGGGGAAAGCCACCAAAATGGGCCAAAAGGGTAGGCCAAGAGAGGGTCCCCATTTTTAGTGGGGCGTGTGTGCAAAACTGCACAACAAATGGCGACTCCACTAGGGAAATGCTCTAGAGAATTTCGATGACAAATTTGAATCAAGAACTCAGAATCTCTGGTCTCAATCCAAGCATCAGGTTACATACAAACAAGGTTTTAGAAATCACAAGCAAGCAAACCTTTCCTGTATTAGGGTCAAAGTGTGTGAGTATGCATTCATTTCCCTTTCCTAACTTGCAACAAGGATCAAACTCAATCTAATAGGGCTACATAAGGGTTCTAAATCCAAAAGCAACTTGGATAGAGCCTCACTACCAGTCAGGCCTCCATAGCCCCAGTGAGGTCATCACTATGACCCTCCCTAGCATAGCTCTACTACCAGCCAGGCATCTATAGCCCCAATAGAGATACTAGGATACCCTTGAAAAGGTGAACATTTCTTTTGATTTTCAATATTTTCTTTTCCTTTCTTGATATTCTCTTTAAGATTTTCTTTTAAAGCTTTACTTTTCACCTTGCAGGCAATGAAGCCCACACTCAAGGATGAGAACCATAGTGGCACTAGAGCAGAACTTAAGATTTTTCACCCAATCAAACCTCCTAAAGACCATATGCAACCTTGGAATTCTTAAGATTTTTGTGAAAATATAAGACCCAAATATATTCCAAAATTTAACTTAGTCAAGTGACACTAATTCCTAGCCCATGCAACATCAGATGAAGGAAATCTACCAGTTTGAATGACTCCAAAAAGATGATAGGAGTTTGTAAAATAAATCCCAAAGAAGTCCTAAATAAGCAACCAGTTGTACAGATGCAACAACTCCAGAAAGCTAGAAACCAAAAGCAAAAGCAGAGCAGTAGACAAGCAGAGCAAAACCAAAAGAAACCCTAATCTAACCAAATCAAAGCAAAACAAAAGAAAAGAAACCTACACTAACCAAACCAAAACAACAAACAAGCAAAGAAAATCCAAAAGAAAACCAACTCTAAATATGTACAAGAGAGAGCTGCAAACAAATCAAGATTGGAATTAATGCTTCAAATACTGCCCATTGATAGGCAGCGGGATATACTCACCAGTGAGGGTTTTTAGGCGAAAAGCATTATCTCCCAGAATTTTTGAAATCTGATAGGGGCCAAGCTAGAGTTTTTCAATTTTACCATGGTCTCCCTTACTTTCATGGGCTTTATCCTAGTAGAGAACTAAGTCAGAGATTCTAAAGATTTTTACCATGGCTCTCCTATCAAACCATCTTTTAACCACACCCTGATGTTTGGAAAAGTTCTCAAGGGCTTGATCTCTTTTCTCCTCAAGGTGCAATAGCTTAGCAATCCTGGCCTCTCTTTTATCCTCTTCATTATAGTATTCATTAATGAATTGCACGGTAGGGATCTTCAACTAGATGGGAAACACAGGTTCCAAACAATACACTAGGTGATAAGGAGAGGTTCCTATGGATTTCTTCTGTCTAGTGTGGTCTGCCCAAAGAGAAAATCTAAGCTGGGTGTGCCAATCCTTGGGGTTCCTTTCTAGTAGTTTTTGGATGACTGTCAACAGGTTCTTATTGGAAGACTCAGCCAAACCATTCCCCTCTGGATAGTAATTAGACGCAAATTTCATAACAATTCCATGATCATAAGCCCACTTAGAAAACTTTAATGATGCAAATGCAAGACCATTATCACAAACTACAACTAATGGACAACTGAAGCGATTGATAATACCTGACTCCATGAAATTGATTACCACCTCAAAGGTGCATTGTTTGCAAGCAAGATCCTTGGTCCATCTAGTGAAATAATCAGTTACAGTAAGAATATACCTATGGCCTGCAGATGAAGATGGGTTGATTGGACCTATGAAGTCCATTCCCCACTTTTTGAATGGATTTACCTCTATAATAGGCTGATGCGGAAGATTTACACCTCTCTCCCTGCTTGCTGCAGTTTGACACACATGGAAAGTTCTCACGTGGTGATGTGTGTCCTTGAAAAAGGTAGGCCAATAATAGCCTACCCTTAGGATTTGATTTGCAGTGGAAGGTGTTGAACCATGGCCTATGCCATATTTATCATGAAATTCATTCATTACTCTCCTTGCCTATTCCTTCCCTAGGCGTCTCAGGTAGACACCTTCATGATTTCTCTTGTATAGGACAACTCCCTTCATCATAAAAATACCACTCTAAAAGCTTAAATCTCTCTGTTGTACTGCATTGAGGTGTTTAGGACACTGCTGGTTCAAAACATAGTGGATAATATAATCATACCATCCCCCTGGAGAAACATCCTCAAGATTATAATGCTAGGTAACAAGGCTAGGACCCATTTATGCCAATCCATTGTCTTGGTCAGTCCCTGCCCTCTTACCAACTTGATGGGTTGAATTTCAATATCATACTCTTGTAACATAGTCACCCACTTGGCTTTGCATTCACCCAAATCATTCTATATCAACAATAGCTTGACTGCAGGATCAGGGACTATAGGAAAGACCTTGTTTCTGAGTATATAGTGTTTGAACTTCTTCACAGTTTGGATCAAGCCATAAGCCTGCTTTTCAATATTAGGATACCTTAGTTATGCGTCTTTCAAAGGTGCACTCATGAATTCTATGGGATTTTCATTCCCTTAATCAGAATTTTGTGTCAACAAGCCCGCATAGGAGTGATCAGAAGAAAATGAATAGATATAGAATGGCTTAGCATAGTCAGGACTTACCAAAATAGGGGCCTCAACAATAGGTCTCTTGATTTTTGCAAATGCTTCCTTAGCCTCTGTATTCCATTCAACCTTCTCTTTTTGTTTCAACATGGCATTCAATGGCTTGACTATCTCTGCAAATCCAGTGATAAATTTTTTGACAAAGTTAATCTTTCCAAAGAATGACTTCATTTCTTTCTTGCTTGCAATTCTGGAACACTTTGCATAAATCTACAACGTGATCACTTCTCTTCTTGGAAAAGACTGTCAGATCATCCATGTAAATAATGATGCACTTACCAATGATATCCTTAAAAGAAATATCCATAGCTCTTTGGAATGTAGCTCCAGCATTGATTAATCCAAAGGGCATTCTTCGGTAAGGAAAGGTTCCCCATTTTGTAGTGAAGGAAGTCTTGTGCCTATTCTCATATTGGACCATGACTTTGTTGTATCCAAAGTACCCATCTAGAAAGGACATCATCTAAGATCCATTAAAAATATGAAGCATCTCATCCAGTGAAGGGACTAGATAATTATCCTTTTCTGATGCCCTGTTCATGTTCCTGAAATCAACACACAATCTGATTTCTCCATTTTTCTTCCTGACTGGAACCAAGTTTGCAACCCATGTTGAATGTCTTACTGGAAATATGATCCATGCCAAAAGTAGCTTATGCACTTCCTTGTAAATAATGGGCTCTAACAGAGCATTAATTGGTCTCTATCTTTGCTTGAATGGCTTGACATTTGACTTCAAGGGAATGGTGTGTGTAATTATTGAAGTATCGAATGTCTTTAAGTCTTCATAACTCTAGGCTATCACATCATGATATGTGTGTGAATCATCAATAATCCCTTTTCTTTCCTCTGGAGTGCACACCTTACCAATAAAGACATTCTTGGCATCACTTTGGGTCCCCATGTTGTATGTTTCAAACTGACCGTTGAGGGATTCCCTCTTCATTTTTTGCTCCTGATCTCTTATCCTATCTAGATCAAAGATCATTTCCAATTGCATCATGCCTCTTGGGATGGTATTAGTTTTTAGATTGAGGACCCCTTCTAGGTCCATTTTAGCCTCTTGAGGTTCAACCTCATCAATCACTTGGGAAGCAAACACATCACAGCTAGTGATAGAATCAAGAATATGCTTATCATCTTCAAATAACTAAAAATTGGTGACATTGTTAGTCACTAAGGGTACTAGAACAAGTTCCACAGTGAACTTCTTTAGGCCTGAAAGTGATAAGGGTTGCAATGTACTTGCTGCTTGTTCCAGAGAATCAACAGTTTGATTCTTACTTTGAGGTATCAGCTGAATATTGAAGGCATCAAATCCTTCAATAAGATCCCATATTTTGTGCGTGTAATTGGTCATCCTTCTGTCATGACATCAGTATTGTTTCCTTACTTTCCTAACCACTAGGTCAAAATCCCCAAACACTTGCAGAATTTTAACCTTCTTTCTTAATGCCATTAATAATCCATGAACTAAAGCTTCATAATCAGCTACATTGTTAGTGCACCGGAATTGGAGTCTATGAGTAGAAAAGTAGGTTTTACCTTTAGGACTGATCATCTCAAGACTTGCTCCAGCACCTTGCTTGGATTTGGATCCATCAAACCTTAATGTCCAACAATCATTAGCTCCTTCTTTTCTTGAGATACCTTTGTCCTTGCTAAGATCTAGAGGCTCTTCAGGAGGTTTTGGGTCCTTCCCTTTTAGACTATTTTGAATGCTCTGTATGTTTAACTCAACAGTTGGGGTTGTGTTTGTTGGGGATAAGGATTCAGTTCTGTCATCAAGGTTAACATCTAAGATAGCAGTGCCTTAGTGATTTCAATTCAAAATCACAACAAAGACACAAACAACTATGCCATAAAGTGGAAGCAGACACAGATGATCCCCCATTGATCCTACCAAGGAAAGTAAATGCAAAACAATAGACAAATTCAACACAAATAGATAACCATGAAAGAAAAACATGATGATACATAGATCTACATGGGAAAAACCTTTTCAGGTAAAAAACCTCACCTCCAAAACATTCAAGTCACTTGTATTATTTAGTAAAAAAACTAGTTACAATACAAACACAAAGCTATGCTCTTCAGGATATTACATCTTGTCCATCTGGAGAATGAATATAGGCTACACAAACCATAATCTCATATAGTTACAATGTACTCAAGACATACTGTGTAGATTCCCTTTAGCTCCTCTCAAATGTCTGTCATAGCCAGCCTCATGGCCAACCCAGCCACTCGGCCTCCACAAGTTCACATGTTCACAAAACTGAGAGACAAAGTGTTCAAACTAATGATCATTTGAACACCCTCTCTTTCTCTCTCTCTAATTTCTCTCTCTTTCTCTACGTGCACATGAGATTACTTAATCTCTTTCCATGCGCCACCATGTTCAACCTGTCCAAATAGTCAAAACCATCCTCAGGATATCATTGATAGATCTTCCCATGTCGTCCTCCTTGCATCGAGCCACCCAGGCACACATCTAATCTGCATAGATCTCCTTTTCCTTGAGCCACCCAGGTAATAACTCCTTGCCATAATCGGGTTCCTGTTCGCCACCCAGAGTTGGCAATAATAACTACTTTTGGCTTTTAGCCAATCAACTTGCTGAGCCAAGCCACGTGTCCACCATCCATTCACTGGCTGCTCTGATAGTCAAGTCCAACTTGGTCAACTAAGCTCCAAGCCCGTCCGAGCTCATACTGTGTTACCGCCAAGCTCGTCACCACCTGCCGCGGTAAAGCGGTGAGCTCAACTGAGCTCACCATTCACTTCACTGCACTACTGCTACCCAGTCAGGCCCATGTCACAGTATGGTGGTAACTGCCTCACAGATTGTCAAAGGTCAAACCGCATCACCACGGCTTAAGGAACAAGCCTTCACGGTAAGGCGATAGGCACCAACACTGACCATCACAACTCCACCGTGCTACCACACCTAGATCGCCAGACCTCCACAGTAAGGAGGTGACACTGCCATCCGAGACCGCTAATGGTCAACTGTGCTACCATGCGGCCGCCACCCCGTGGTAGGGCAGTGACCACTAGGTAGACCATCAACGGTTTTATCGTGGCACCGCGGTGAGACAACTCACCACCCATGGTATGGCAGTAACCGCCAATGCTGACCGCCAACCAACCTGCCATCGTCAATCACACCACTATGGCTTAACCAAACACTACCTATGGTACAATGGTAAACATCTTCTGCCAACCTGCCACCACTGCGCCATTCACCGTGATACCTCACCACCAAATAGACCAATCTAGCGGTAAGGCGGTAAGCCAATGCTCTGTCAGCCCACCGCTCACCGCACTGCCTCGCCACCGTCGAGCCACCTCCGTAGTTAGGAGGTAACTATCAACCAATCCGTTGCCACTTCACAACGCAACCGCCAGTTAAGAACAAGACCACTTTGGTAAGGCGGTGACACTGCCCAACCTCCAAATAGGGTGACCCATGGTATGGTAGTAAAGGTCCGAAACAGTGAGAAAATGCCTAAGTCATCAAATGGGTTGACCAGAAAGTTGAGGTAGAATTCCCAACAATCTCCCACTTGCCGAAGACTTTCAGGCATCCTCCAAAACCTGAAAAAGGACCAAAACATGCTCTCACACTCCAACCAAGACCACTGCAATCGACATTCAAAATGTCCACCATCTCAAGCAACTACTCCAAACATCCAACGCAGAAAAAGGAACAAGCCAAGGCATAAATGCACCAATCTTGGGAATGAAAGCAAATGACCCTTTAGGTGGAAAAAGGAAAAACAACAAGGCACCAACGCGAGCATAGGAAATAAGACATAGACCACAATTCTCCATAATAAGAACACCAATCAACGAGAACAACAACCAGTGACCTGACTGTCCTCATCCAACTGACCAAAACCCAAGCGGTTGAACATAGCACCCATAGCTCATGCTAATCTGTACAACCACCCATACCTCAAAGGTATGAAAACTAGAAGCAGACTCATGCCATCATAAAACCACCCATCTCAGTAGCAAATAAGCACCCTGTGTCAACCAATCATAGACCAAACACATCCAGGTACTTCCACTACAAGGGCACTATCCAAATGAGTACAAACAAAGCACTATCACACATGATCCAGGCATACTAAGTCCACCAATCCCTGAATATAGAAGAAGTAACCATGTAGATATAAGGGACACCCACTCTAATCTACACAACCTGCAACCACCTACTGCAAGAAATGTTTCTCTTAACAACCTTCCACCATTCTTTCAAGGTCCTCCAAATCTGACTGAAGAGAGAAGCACAGGAACCTTCGTGTCATCACCCAAGTGACAACACATGACCACAAATTGTGACCAACTCGGCTCCACACAAGCATCTCACATATAAAGTCAAAAGAACATTCAGGAAGAACAAGACCAGATTAGAGAGAAGCTCCAAATCAAAACATGCCCTTCTACAAACCTTTCTATATGCCAACCTTGTCAAGAATGATCTTCTTCACATCCCAAAAGAGAAAAAACTTTAACAACATCCAACAAAACTATGGATGTAAGCACCTCAAAGAAGATTAGACTTACCCATATAACCATCTCCTATCAGTCCTCAAGAGAACAAGGAGATACACTATGTTGTCCACCTTCCATTATGAATCCTCTATAATTCAAAACAACAACTCAAGATTCATATCCATGAAAAATAAAGCATAACTCACATCTGAAAGATATAATGGGAAAATACCTTCCAAGAAAAACTTACTCTCCATGTATCCATGAGCACCAACATATTGTCATCTCATGCTAACTCCAAACTACATCAATGCAATAAACATGAAGTCCACCAGCATGTGACCAATGCACTCAAAACAAAGAGAAACCCCAAACCACTGTCAAAGCTCCAAACCAGCTGGATAGGAACTTATCATGACACCATGATCTATGCATCCCCCTTAGGAGATACCAAGCTTCAAGTGAACTATCCATGGTCTCGGGAGCAAAGCAACATGCCAAAACTCTAATGCACAAGCAAAAGTATACATGACATAAAGAAAACAAACTCTAAACAAACATCACCTGTCAAGCACCACCAGCATCTCAACCAAGGAATACTAAGGTCTTCCATGCCTCCAAGATGTTGCACCTCTTCAAATAGTGACCATGCAGATGTGAAAGAGCTCTTCTGCAAGAACAGGATCTAAGAGTCCTCAAGTAGCATCTGCAACACCAAATAAGATCATTCACCACCAAGTGATGAATCCATAGTCATTGCTAAATCTCCCACTGAAATGTGACACCAAGCTTTCCAAGCACCATGACCGACCACCCTATCACTGTCAAAAGCTTACACTATGCTAATGTATCCAAATCTCCATGACATCATGATTCACATGCTTCAGATCCCCATCAGTGACTATTTAGGTACTCAAACGCCATTCCTCCTCTCATCTCAAAACAACCATGCCAATGCACAAGTGACCACAGACATGGTTAGCTAACAGAACTGCACTACACAGTTACAACCTCATGGATATAGACAGTCCACTTCCAAGTTGTCTCACAACAAACATTTAGGTAAGGACAACCCACAACATTGCACAACTTGTGGATGCAACCAAATGTAAACCCTACAAATCTATCATCACACTAGAAACTACAAAACTGAGATAATCAAAGAGACCAACCAAAGTAGACAAGCATGACTCAAACACCAGATCAACAAAAGATCTGATTTGCCAGTCATGTCCACAACTCCAAGCACCAAAGTCTAGGTAACCATCAAGCAACACCACAAGAATGTTGAAAGAAAGAACACATACCAACATTCTCATGTAGAGAAGATAACTCTCCTCCAAACAAGTCGAACTGTAGCTATCTCATCCAGTCATCTCGAAAATAGCAGACAACAGCTCCACAAAATGAAAGTTTTCCTTGATCATGCAGGACCTGCAAAACCACTGTGTTTCCAAAACACCCATGCATCTCCATCTTCACTGCTCATCTAGATGACTCGGGAGTCTGCACATAACCTTCATGGTTAACCAAAACAATAAAAAACAACATGAATATGCATCATAGACTTTTTAGGAAAATCTACACAAAACCTCCAGAGCTAAAGGCATGGATCTGAACCATGCAAGTGCAAGAAATAGGCACACAGGAACAGCAGGTCCATTTTAGACCAGTTCCAACGCCATCACTCATGCAATAGCAAATGAGAGAGCCAGGCTATCCAGAAGTTGAAGATCACCAAGGTCACTTCATAGCCTCCATGTAATTAGAGCAGTAGAGCAAATGCCTTCAGTGCTAAGTCAGAACACCCAGCACAATCATACCATTTCCATGGCAAAAGAGGCAACACAAGCAAGCCCATACTGCCAGGGAGCCTCTCACATAGACACCTAGTATGAACACCACGCTTCGCTGCAACTCAGCCATGAATACACCTCATGCCCTTTGCATCAGGAACTTTGTTGCGAGCCAGGAGCCTCAGACCATGTTGCAACAACATGACCAACTCTAGTCATCTCCAGCATCTTTCAAACTATGTGTTGAATCAAAGAAGCACACACTTCCACTCATCATAGGATCAATCACCAACCGATTTCTCCAGACTTCCTCAAGCCTGCCAAGCTAAGAAAACAACACAAGAGAAAACCTAGAACTTCATCAACCAGGAGAAGACTTTGATACCACTGGTTGGTATCATCAAGCCTCAACCTCCTTCAACAAGCTCTGATACCACTTGTTGGGGATAAGAATTCGGTTTTGTCATCAATATTAGCATCTAAGACATTAGTGCCTTAGTGATTTCAATTCAAAATCACAACAAAGACACAATAAACTATGCCATAAAGTGGAAGCAGGCACAAATGATCCCCCATTGATCCTACTGAGAAAAGTAAATGCAAAACAATATATAGATTCAACACAAATAGATAACCATGAAAGAAAAACATGATGACACATAGATATACGTGGGAAAACCTTTTCAGGTAAAAAACCCCACCTCCAAAACATTCAACTCACTTGTATTATTTAGTAACAAAACTAGTTACAATACAAACACAGAGCTATGCTCTTCAGGATATTACATCTTGTCCATTTGGAGAATGAATACAGGCTACACAAACCAGAATCTCACACAGTTACAATGTACACAAGACATACTATGTAGATTCCCTTCAGCTCCTCTCAAATGTCTGTCATAGCTAGCCTCACTGCCAATCCAGCCACTTGGCCTCCACAAGTTCACATGTTCGCAGAACTGAGAGACAGAGTGTTCAAAGTAATGACCGTTCGAACACCCTCTCTTTCTCTCTCTCTAATTGCTCTCTCTTTCTCTACATGCACATGAGATTACTTAACCTCTTTCCATGTGCCAACATGTTCAGCCTATCCAAATAGTCAAAACCATCCTCAAGATATCACTGACAAATATGCCCATTTCATCCTCCTTGTATCGAGCCACCCAGGCACGCATCCGATCTGCACAGATCTCCTTTTCCTCAAGTCACCCAGGCAATAATTCCTTTCCATAATCGGGTTCCTGTTCGCCACCTAGAGTCAGCAGCAATAACTGCTTTTGGATTTTAGCCAATCAACCTACTGAGCCAAGCCACGTGTCCACCATCCATTCACTGGCCACACTGATAGTCAAGTCCAACTCGATCAACTGAGCTCTGAGCCCGTCCAAGCTCATATCGCGTTACCGCCGAGCTTGTCATGACCTGTCGTGGCAAAGCGGTGAGCTCGACCAAGCTCACCCTTCACTTCACCGCACTACCACTACCTAGTCAGGCCCACATCATGGTATGGTGGTAATCACCTCACAAACCATCAAAGGTCAAACCGCATCACCGTGGCTTAAGGAACAAGCCTTCAAAGTAAGGCGGTAGGCACCAACACTGACCGTTGCAGCTCCACCATGCTACCGCACCCAGACCACCAAACCTCTGTGGTAAGGAGGTGACACCGCTAGTCCAGAACGCTAATGGTCAATTGTGCTACCGTAGCGGCTGCCAGGCCACGCCATGGTAGGGAGGTGACCGCCAGGCAGACCATCAACAGTCTTACCGTGGCACCGCAGTGAGACAACTCACTGTCCACGGTATGGCAGTAACCGCCAACGCTGACCGCTAGCCAACTTGTCACCATCAACCGCACCACTACAGATTAACTGAACACTGCCTATGGTACAGCGGTAAACATCTTCTACCAGCCCGCCTCCACTGCGTCGCTCATCATGATACCTCACCACCAAACAGACCACCCAATGATAAGGTGGTAAGCCAATGCTCTGTTAGTCCATCACTCACCACACTGCCTCGCCACCATCGAGCCACCTTCATGATAAGGAGGTGACTATCAACCAATCCATCACCACTTCACCATGCCACCACCAGTCAGGAACGAGACCATCGCGATAAGGCAGTAACACTACCCAACCATCGAATAGGGTGACTTGCAGTATGGTGGTAAAGGCCCGAAATAGTGAGAAAATGCCTAAGTCTTCAAATGGGTTTACCATAAATTTGAGGCAAAACTCCCAACAGTGTTAATGTGCCTTGATATTATTTCCACTGTAGTTTGACACAAGAAAAATTCTAGTTCAGAATGAGGAGCATTGTGAACTCTACACCAATTAGAAAGAAGCAATTCTTCGAAGTTCATATTTCTACCTAGCTGAATCTGATCTTCCACACATTTTTGGATAAACTCCTGGAAGTTATCCAACAAATTGAGTTGTCTATCTACCTAATCATCAAGTTCCTCCATTTTTTTCAAGTTGCACTTTGGAGCTACTAGCTTCTGATGTGGATTCACCAGAAGAGCTTTTCAGCACCAAGATTTCCTTTATGTCTGAAGCAGGGGAGGCTAGGACATAGTTCCCCAGATGGACTTCCAATACCACTATCTCATTTGAAGTATTCTGATATTCAATAATGACATATTTCATTCTAGGTTCTCTCTCAATTATGATTTTATTTGGGACTCCTTTCCAAGGGAGCCACATGTGAGAATGAACTATGGATGTGTATCCATTTAGTGCCTTAGTAAAATCCCTACCCAAGATCATACCATAAGTGTCAAGAATGTCAGCTACCTTAATATTAAGTACTTGTTGCACTCTAGGATCTGAGGCAGCTTGCATGGGAATCATGTTCAGTTCTCCTACTATATTCACCTTTGTTTTGTCCAATTGGGTGACCTTCTTTTGAGAGGTAGCAGGGGTAATACCAAGAGCTATACAGATAGCAAATGGCATAACATTCATGGATGCCCCTGAATCTAGCAAGCAATTGTGCAGAATTTTACCAAATATACGAATAGAAATTAGAAAAGGAGGGGTTTCCATTTTTATTCAGAATAAATTCAACTGTGAATCAGCTTGTGCAACCTGACTCTTATCTTTATCTTTCCCTCTATCCACAAGTGGGGCCTGGCCTTGGGGTGTCTATGCACTAAAGGATTTGGAAACTACCTTATTGGCAATTACTCCTTGTGGTGTTGCATTTGAACTGAAAGACCCCAAGAAAGTATTCCTAATAGCATGAACTCTTAATAATTCAAAAGTAGAAAGACTTACCTTTACTTTATTGAATTCTTCAGTCACATATTCGCCCAATTGCTCCATGTTCATATTAGCATGAGCCTCCTTGCAGCCACTAGTCTGTTTGTCCTTTGTTGCATCAACATTACTTCCTTTTGAAATATCAAGTTGTCCCTCTTTTGTGAGGTATTGTGTTGGCACCTGAGGGTAAGATGGATTGTTATTGGCATGCGGATCTGGTGGAGTGGTGAAATTGTTTGAAGGGATAGAATTAGTAAACGGTCCACTAGATTATTGATTCTTCTGGGGCTTGCAACTTTTTGATGGTGTTTTTATTCACTTTTCAACACAACAGATGCATAGGTGCATCACCTCTCTTAAAAGACAATCTTCCATAATCAAATTGCAGAACACTATCCCAAGGTATCTCGGATGTCAGGTCTTGATGATGCTTGGAATATATCAGTTGTTTTATGTGATGTGTTGGAATCACAAGGCAGACTTACAGAAGTTAAAGCTGTGGGAGAACTGGGTCAATGAATGTAGTTCTTCGAATATGAAATTACTATAGTTTTTTGTAGGCTCAGATGGTAGTCTTGGACTCCATTGTTTCGTTAGTTTTGGCTTTACAATGTGTAATGAACCTTAGCACAGGTTGTTTCTAAAAAAAGGGAAAAAGAGGCAAGGAAGAAGGATGGTTCCTGGACCTGCAACTACCGATGAATAGTGATCATGGAGGTTCCTACTGGGAACAGTTTCCTAAAATATGATTTCACTTAACAAAAATTCTCACAGTATCGTGAAATCTATGCTATCTTCTAAGGACTATAGATATTCATCATTCATTCACCATGTAAATTTGAACAAAGACAAATTTTAAAGAGCAACTACGGAATTACAGTCCAGACTAACTTTACACAGTCACCTACCAGCAGCAAATGACCAAAAGTGTGGACAAGGAAAGCATACACATAGTAGAAAAATTCATAACCAAGGACAACATACTAAGTCTACCAAAGTCATAGGATAGCAAAATAACTTAAAGTGAAGTTTTAACTAATGGGAGAAGAATCATGAAACATGTGGAGAAATCTAAAATACACCAAAAAATGATTGTATTTTCTATTGCAATTTCTGTAGCATGCCTTTACAACAACTCAACTCTCTTTGAATGAGAGGAGGAGAGCCCTATTTATAGTTTTCAAAAAGAAAAATAAGTTGCCAAGATTCAATTCTATTGTATGGCCAAGATTCACTTTACACTAGGGTTTCACCTACCCCCAAATATATTACATTTTTAAAACACTTTTGTCCTTTTCCCTATTTTTTCTGCTAGTGGCAGCACTATAGCAATTTCGTTCTTTTGCTATTTGCTCTGTGTTGTAACTACTCTTTTAGGAACTCTTCATCGATGACAAGGTTGCCCTCATACTTCTTCAAAGTTGCATACTCCATGAAGCTCAAAATCATTGGTTGAAGCTTTTCCACCTCCATAATATCCGATCATAGCACCTGGTAGCTCCATTCTTGGGAGTTGTTAATGAGCTTCTTCTAGTCGTCATCATATTTGGTAGCATTTCTTCTGAAAAGCTCAAACTAGGTGAAGGCTCGAGCAACAAAACTCATGAAATCCATGGTGACTTCAGCCGACATCCCATCTTCTATGTTCTTTAAGAAGTGGGGCTTTATGCTCTCTGGATTAATTTCAACAATGGGTAGCTCGTACCCCATCATTAGCTTGAGGTACCAAATGCAATCCTCTCTGGCCGCCTTGGCCCAATCGATATCCAAAACTACCCCTTCCAAGATTTACTCCAACTTTCCCCTCCGATGATCAAAATCTTGTTTCGATGAATCCACTAACCAATGGTCGTCATCTTTGAGGGCAAGGTCCTTCTTCTAAACCTCGCTTGGCAACATGAGTATGGCCTCAATTTTTGGATAGGCTGCTTTGTAATTCCTTGGGAACTTCTCGCAGACTTGCCTAGTGCCCTCAAGAGTCCTCTGCACTTCTAAGAACTTTATTTTTGTTTGAACAGCCAAGTTGATGCATGTGTTTCCCACGTCTAAGACTTGTCGGAACCAATTTTCTGTAGTCTTATCCAAGTTCCTCCTTTTTTCCAACTTATTGATCTTCTCCTGTGAAAATAATTGAGGTGGGGCCAATGACGTTGTGGGCTGCTCATCAAGAGATGACCAATGTTGAATATAGGCTATCAGATCGGCCACCAGAGCTTTAAATTCATCCTTTGAAAACTTATCCTATTGGATAAGATGCACCACTGTGGCAATCGATTCTTGGAGGTGATCAACTTTCTTCTCCCTTGTGGCCACTCCCAAATCGATGGTGGAGATGTTATAACTTATTCCTTGGTCTCCAACCACCAGCATTGCTATTTGTACTGCCATAGATCCGGAGGCATCCATGGTTACTTTTGATCTAATTTTCGGCCTTTTTCTCTTTCTTGGCGCTTATATGTGCTCTAGCTAGTATGGCTTCTAGCCTTGCCTTGGGATCCTTTAGGGTGGGAGTCCTTTGCCTAAGCTAATTTCCAAGCCAATCGGGCATTTGGGGCCCCTCCTTGGGTGATTCACATTGGTCCCTGTTGCCCTCCACCCCAAGTTCAATGGTTCTGACGAAAAGGGCCTCCTTCTCAATCCCTGCATCCTCCTTCTCCTTGTCGGAGTCCTATTTGAGTGTTACACATTTAGCAAGGGACTTGGGTGGTTGCTTGTCGAAGGGATCTTCCCTTTCAGCATCTTTCTCCTCTTCATCTTGATCACGTTCATATTCCCTGAGCTTATCCTCTTGCTCATCCACGTGGGGGGATGTCTCTTCATGTTCCGGAGTTAGACCTTGTCTTTCAGCTGGAGACCCACTGGACCTAGTCTCTGGAGCAGCAACGTCTTCTACAATCGTAAGCCAATTTTTAGCTACTTTATCCTCAATTTCCTTAAGTTGCTTGCTCCATTCGGTGTCGAGCTCTAGATCATGTGTTTCCTGGATTAATTCAGTGTCCATCTCCTTGCTGCTTTCGCTGGAGGATTCATATGCCACCTCATCGATCTCTCGGTGCTCAAACTTTGGATGCTCATGATATTCAAATTCTTCATCCTCAGGTCTCTTTGCAGCCTCTAGCTATTGTCGCTTGAGCTCATCAGATATCTGCATTGTTGCCTCGATTCTTGGTCATTCGGTAGGGGCATGGAGAGCTGGAGCATTGGCCATAGCCTGGGCTATTGCGGCTTGTACTATTGGATTTGTAAGCATCCCTGAAAGCTCAAAGGGCATGTTCTACATGTATTTTATGAAGGACTCCGGGAGATAGAGGACAGGCATTGTAGAAGTAGAAGCAAACGGAAGGGAAGGAGACATAGAAGATTAAGAGACCGGCGAGGTCGTGGCAGAGGATGAATCCACCGATATGTCCTGCATGATCGAAGAAGTAGAGGCAAGGTGGATAGAGATGTCCAACGCAGGTGGGGAAGAAGAAGATACTGCAAGTGACATATGCAGGATAGTTGTAATAGCAGTAGTAATTGCAGCAGATGGAGACCTTGGTAGGTCAGACCCTTCCTCTCTACCCTCGAGGAGTGGATCTTTAGGTATGACCAGAATCTCAACAACCCCAGCTATTTTCTTTATCTTCTTGGAAGGCTCACCCTCCAAAGCCTTTCGAGTGTAAACCTTTGGGTTAGGCCCCTCCTTACTAGCTTCCTTTCTCTTTTTGGTTTTGATAGATGGCAGGGATTTTTAAGTTTCCCCAGTTATAGTAGTAATCACCCCACCATCAAAACCGCTTGGCTCACTTTTGAGTCACTTGAATGTTAAGGTGACTCCTTGTTGTTTCAGTCATGTAACTTGCTTGCTGATCAATGCCTTCATCTGAATCTCCACAAGCTTGGTGAGTGCATCGAGGTCATCAACATCATGCTCATCCTAATAAATAATGGGCAGCGGCATATTGGCAACGACACTATATCCCAAATCTATCACCATGCTCTCATCCTCCTCAAGCTGATCCAGAACTATACACAAGTTGACTCTTTGCAAGTAGAGGGAAGACATGCGCATGTAGTGTCGTAATTGCAACTCAAGGTCATCCTTGTAGTTGGCCCAAAAATCCTCAACATTGTGGAGGTGGGAATATTCTGGTCCTAGTGCCTTCCTGATATGACCATATGGGTCCATTTGCAACCGAGCTATATACTGGTGAAAGTGGTACTCGGCCAGCTCCTTCTCTGAATTTCTTGCACATTGGGAGGTATAAATATTTTACATTCCCTGACCGAGGCCAATAGAATAAGGTGTCCCTGTCAGATGTTTGGTGCTCAGGATATTATGGATGTGTCGTAGCTGCCAGATCAGCTCTAATAGTATGATCTAGTCATTGGGGTACTGGGGTAGCTTGTTTGGCCTTTCCATGAATCCTTTTGTGTGAATGTAAGTGAACTTAGGGAAGTGTATGTATAAGAAGGCATAATGCTTGAGGAGGGCTCTGGAACTATGAGATACTCCTCTTTGAAAATCTCCTCCAAGCAGCTAGATGATGTAGGTGATGAAGGCATAATTCACCCTGCAGTAGCCCCTCTTGAAGTTACTATATGGAAGCTGAGGGTATCTATCATAAGTCTTGAGCTCTTTTCCTAGCACTGCATTGGGCATCGCATTTAATCCATGATAGTGTCGCCGATTAGCAAGTGAATAAACCAGGTAGGATGTCATGTAGAACTTTGATGTCTTCTTCACACTGATAAATTGCTCGTGAAAGCAATTGCTGATTATTTCTCCTCAATCAGAAATAGTGTCACCATGGAGAATTTGCTCCACAAAGTAAAACATCCATTATTGGAAGAAGGCCACAGCAAGAAGGCCCATCACTCTGCTTAGTAAGGTAACGAGGTCATGGTAATCCTCGAAGAAATTGCTACGAAAGAGCTCCTGCAGGACTTTGTGGACATTGGCCTACTTATCTTTCAACCAGTATTGATTAATCAGTTTCTTACATCTTATAGGATCTTGATCCCATAATGCCTTGCATTCCTCCATAGTTGGGGTCTTCATACTTTCAAAGGTGGGTATGTTTAAGGTTGTAGTTATCCCAAGAGGGGACATGTTTGCAAGGATGTTTCCATCTCTGTCCACTATGGTTTTGGTCTAGGGTAGATATGCTTCCCGGCATGCCATTACTAGCTTGGGAGTCACCAAAGCTGGTAGGAAGCCTGCAGCCTTAGCAAGTTCACTGCTTCTAATTAATCTTGTGTTTTCTATTTTTGGATCCATGCTGACCCTCTGTGTAAATTCATCAATATCGACATGCCTGATATTGGTATCTATGATGTCTCTTCAAAGAGTGGTGATTCTGGAGTGTAGTGGCACCCCCTAGAATTTGAACTTCATCTGATCCTTATCCTCCTTGCCTCGAGGTGCCTTGGCAGTTCCCTTTCCCTTTTCCTTGATGGCATCAGAGGTTTCTACACTGGATTCCATAAATCCTGTCCAAAGAGATGTGAATTAGTAACATTAACATGGAAAAGCAGCCTCGACCAAATCCCTGCACAAAGAGGTTAGTTCCATAATCGTCATTCTCGCTTAACATACGATAAAACATCAGAAGGAAGGAAAATGGGCAATCTGCATTCCCAAGGTCAAAATTCCCTTGGTAGAATACCGTTTGGAAGGGAAAATAAGGCATGGAACTCCCGATGACTTTTTTGGTCATGGATTTGATCAGTGAAGGGCTGGCATGAAAGAAGACCAAATTTTAGGAAGTGGGTCGAAGTCCGTTTCATCTTAGCTCTCCTTTAGGCGATCGAGCTTCAGCTGCACGAAGGCCATTTGGAATGGTGCAGGGAGGACAACACTCCCGGTGCCAATTTTCGGAGTTCGGGTTATCATTATCAGGAAGCTGTCACGTGACAGGCATGCAAAATGGTGAAATGTAGGTGGTAATCTAGGGACGAAAGTCCAGAGGGTAATCCCCAAAGATAGATTTATCAGTTAGGAAAGATCGACAGCGAACAAAAGGTCGAGACTCGGAGGCCGAAGAGATGGTCTAGTTTGGTCGTTTGGAACGGCAAAACCAGAATGGGATCCTAAAGACAGAATTTTGAAGTCTGGCATCCGAAGGGTGGTTGAACGTTATGATCTCCGTTTAGATTTTATACTCGACAAAAGGGGGACCAGGATCTAGGAGTTGGAAAGACATCTTGGGATAGCCATTCAAGATGAGGAAAGCGACATGAAATCCTAAACAGGGAATTCCGATGGTTGGGGTTCAGTGATGCTTTGGACGTTTGGCTCTTCTGTAGGTCTGCGATGGAATTTACAGAGTCGGGGTCTGGGTTCTAGGAAGACAAACGGAGTCTGCTGTCGAAAATGACTAAAAGTGACATAGAATCTCAGAGATGGAATTCTGGAGGTTGGGGTCCGAGGTGCAGTTGGCCATTTGATTTTTCATTAAGTTTTGAGATGGACAACACTTGCCTGGGGTCCGAGGTATGGAAGGATGCTCAAGGAAGGCCGTTCGGAATAGCAAAAGCATAACGGAAACCCGAGAGGGGAAGTCCAAAGGCCAGGACCCAGGGCAAGTTTGGTCGCAGTAGGATTTTAGAAGTCCAAATTTGTGTAACAGTCGTAGACAAGTCTGAGCTCGAGGAAGGCGGTCACCTGTTCTAAAGAATAGCGACGGAAAGGTCAAGTCCCAGATTTCGATTTGGTCTTTCAGATGATTGATTTTGCAAATTTTAAAACATTGGTTTTCAAGTCATGGTATTACCATACTAGGTTTTCAAATTTACATTATTCCTTACTTGATTTTGACGTTTAAATTCCTTACAAAATGGAAAGTAGGTGCGGCAGCAAACCTACCCTGAATTCCCAAAGAAGCTCAATTTTGGATTTCGCGAAGAGCAGCAAAGCGGGATTCGAGCACGGAGTCAAAAAATGCTAGGGCATCACCAAGCCTTTTATATTTCACTTTCATGTAAAAATGATAGGTGAAAACATGTCTATATAGCCCTGCATGTAATTAATGTCATAATTAAATTCCCCGTACAGCGACAGATGGAGTTGGTAAATTCAAATTTTCAGAGCGGCAACACGTGATCCAGAGCCTGGTGGCGAGAAAGATGTAGACTCGCGGTTGGTTTAGAATTTGCTTAGTGTTAAGTCAAACGGTAGGCAAGAACTTAGGGTCTGAGGTCTAGGGAGATGAAAGCTGGCGGTCGTTTGGAACAGCGAAGTCCAAGAGGAAACCTGAGGGTCCGGGCTCGGCAGGCCAGAAAGCCGTCGGACGCTGGCCATTAGCAAGGGCGAAGCTAGAACGGAGACCCGAAGGGGGAAACTCGAGGGTCTAGGCCCAGGAAGGGTCGTGGATGTCAGAGAGGCTGACAGATAAGGGAAACCTGAATAGGCTTAAGATCTTAACATTTTCAAGGGGGGCCAAGTTTGATCAAACTTAAAATGTGACTTTTGAGAATATGTTGACCTTTTAGGATGCAAAAATGGGCACACAAAACAAGGTGAAGCAAAAGGTCCCGACAAGGAAAAGAGGGAAGAGGGGGTCCCTATTATGAATGGGGCGTGTGTGCAATAGGCACAACAAATGGTGACTCCACTAGGAGAACGCTCCCGGCGTTCTAAAGATAAATATTCACTCTGAACCCATGATCTCTGGTTTCGCACACCAAAACTGATTTTCAAAGCTGAACTGAGAACAGCTTAAGAAAGGTGAGGTTGAATCATGCTACGACATCATCATGGAGGTGTGTGCATGGTGAGTTCATTTAATTTCCTTGGAGATAGCATGAGCAACCACTGATTGGGAGAGATAAGCTACGTAGTTCGCCTGACCCCAAAAGTAACCTAGACATTGCTTCACTGCCAATCAGGTATCCATAGCCCCAATGGAGTTGTCATTGTAACCCCAAGAACATAGCTCTACTACCAGCCAGGCATCCATAGCCCCGGTAGAGATATTCGCACACCCATACACTTGTTATTTTCACTTTTTTGATTCCTTTTATTTGATATTTCTTTGTAGTATTTTCCTCTTTTTCTTTCATGTTCAATCATGGGAGAAATGAAGCTCAACATGGGCTTGGGAATCATAGTGGTCACTGGAGCAAACTTTAGATTTTTCACTTATCCCTTCTTCTCAGTAATCACCATACCATTCTTTGGAAATTTTAAAATATGTTTCCATGTGTTCCATGATAAACGTAGGGAATCCAAGTGGATAGCCATCCTAGGTTAGTTGAGAGTTCGAAAGTTCAAAACCAATGCTTAGGGGCTTTCAGAGGTTAGCAATAGGGAATTAAGGTTTATCTAAAGAACAGCACAAGAGCGGGCAGCAGGGAAAACTGTTTATCGAGCCAAGCACGACCACCACAGCAAAACAAGAAGACACTTCCAAGGTCAGGACAAAATAGTCGGGACAACGAGAAAAACCAAAGGACAAAATAGGAAACCTGGCCTAACCTATGTACAGGTATTTACACAAACAACTCTAGAAGAGCTCAAGCCTGGAAGTAATGCTTAAGGTGTTACCCATTGACATGCAATGGGATATCTTCATTAGTCAAAGTCTTTAAGTGGAAAGCATTATTTCCAAGGACCTCAGCAATCTGAAAGGGGCCAAGCCAGAGCTTGTCAAATTTGTTGTGTCCCCCTTTCTTTTCGTGGGTCTTGTCCCAGTAAAGGACTAGATCAGAAATGCAGAAGGCCTTAATTTTGGCTCAGCGGTCGAACCATCCTTTCACTACGGCTTGATGTTTGGTGAAATTTTTTATTGCATAGTTTTGTACTTCTTCAAGGTGCAGCAACTCGACGAGGCAAGCTTCTCTATAGTACCCTCCTTAAAAATCATTAATGAACTAGAGGGTAGGGATTTTCAAGTGTATGGGAAACACTAGCTCCAAGCAATAGACGAGATGATATGGGGAATCTCTGAGGGCAGCCTTGTGATGGGTACGATCCGCCCAAAGGGCAAAACGAAGTTGGGTATGCCAATCCTTGGGATTCCTATCTACCAATTTCTTGATCACCATGATCAAGTTCTTGTTGGTCGATTTGGCAAGGCCATTTCCTTGAGGGTAATAGTTAGATAAAAATTTAAGGGCTATGCCGTAATCAAAAGCCCAACCCATGAATTTTAATGAAGCAAATGCAGGGCCATTATCGCATACTAGAGCATAAGGACAACCAAAGTGATTTAAAATAAAACTTTCCAGAAAATTAATTACCACTTCAGTTTTACACTTCCTACAAGCTATTGTTTTTTTCCACCTAGTATAATAATCGATTGCGTTCATAATGTACCTGTGTCTAGCAGACGATGGAGGGCTTACCAGACCAATGAAGTAAAAACCCCATTGTTTGAAAGGCCTTACCTCCAAAATAGGTTGCAATAGGACAACATTTCTTTCCCGAGCGGCAGTAGTCTAGCACACATGGCAAGTACGGACATCACCATGGGTGTCCTTGAATACAGTGGGCCAATAATACCCAACTCTTAATATTTGGTGTGCAATTGATAAACTGGAACCGTGACCAATCCCAAACTTATCATGGAATTCCTTGAGAACACGATCAACTTCTTCCCTACCAAGGCATCTCAAATAGATACCCTCATGATTCCTCTTGTATAATATGGTGCCCTGCAACATATAGCTATTTCTTTTCAATCTAAGGGATCGTCTCTGGACTCCCTATAGATGAGGTGGATATTTATGATTCAATAGGTAATACACTATGTCATCGTACCATTCCCCTGGAGAGACATCCTCCAGCTGGTACTGCTGCACCATGAGCTTAGGTCCAGCATCAATAACCACCTCTGCCATTGTTTTGGCAAGTGCCTACCCTCTCACCAGCTTCATCGGCTGGATTTCCATATCATACTCCTACAACAATGCAATCCATTTTTCCCTTCACTCTCCTAACTCGTTTTGCATAAGCAATATTTTCATTGCGAGGTAGAGAACTATAGCAAACACCTTATTACGCAAGATATAATGCCTAAACTTTTTGACTCCCTTAACAAGGGCGTAGGCCTATTTTTCAATGTTATGATAGTGTAGTTCAGCATCCTTCAAGGGGGCACTCATGAAGGTGATTGGATGTTCGCTCCCCTTATCATCATTTTATGTCAAGATGTTGGCACAGGAATGATCTAAAGCAAAGGAGTAGATGTAGAAGGGCTTTAGGTAATCGGGGTTAACTAGCATAGGGGCATCAGCAATTGCCTTCTTGATTTCCCCAAAATCTTTCTTTGCTTCTAGGGTCCACTCGACCTTAGCATCCTGCTTTAACATAGCGTTAAGTGGTTTCATGATCTTTGCGAAGCCTATGATGAACTTGCGGACAAAGTTGATCTTCCCAAAGAAGGATTTCAATTCTTTTTTGTTGCCTAGCAGGTGGATCTTCATAATGGACTAAACAGTTTCGGGTTCAATGGAAATCCCTCATTCGGATAGGACGTGTCCAAGGAGCTTCCCCTCAGTGACGCCAAAGATGCACTTCTTCGGATTAAGGGAAACCCCAAATTGGCAGAAACTTTTAAAGACCTTGCATAGGTCAGCGATGTGACTACTTCGTTGCTTTGATAATACTATCAAATCATCCATGTAGATGATTATGCATTTTCCCATCAGATCTTTGAACATAATATCCATGGCACATTGGAAAGTGGCACCGACATTGATTTGTCCAAATGACATTCGTTTGTAAGAAAACGTTCCCCATTTGGTGGTGAATGTCATCTTATGTCAATCCTCATACTGTACAATAACCTAATTGTATCCTGAATATCCATCCAAGAAGGACATCATCTGGGAGCCGTTTACTATCTGTAACACCTCATCCAGTGAGGGTACAAGATAGTTATCCTTCTCTGAGGCTCGGTTTGGATTATGAAAGTTGATGCACAATCTGATTTCCCCATTTTTCTTCCTGACAGGAACCAAATTTTCCACCCATGTGGAGTGTCTAACTGAAAAAATTATCCTGGCTGACAACAACTTTTGTACTTCCTTGTATATTATCGGTTCCAATAGAGCATTGATAGGGCACTTCCACTGCCAAAATGGCTTCACATTTGGTCTGAGAGGGATGGTGTGGGTGATAATTGACGTATCATAAGTCTTGAGATCCTCATAGCTCCAGGTGATGATGTCGTGATACTTCCATAGAGCATCAATTATCCCCTTTTTTCTTCATGGGCGCACACCTTACCGATAAACACGTTCTTGGCATTTCCAGCCATTCCTAAGTTGTAAGTGTCACATTGGCCACTGATGGTATCCTTCTTAGCTTGTTGATCCTGATCTGTGATCTGATCAAGGCCAAAGATTTGCTATAATTGAACCATTCCCCTTGGAATGGTGTTGGTCTTTAGGTTGATAATCCCATCTATATCCAGGTTCACCCCTTGAGGTTCAACCTCATCGATTATCTATGTAGCAAACACATCTGAACTGGTGATAAAATCAGGGATATGTTTTTCATCATTGAATACCTATAAATTAGCTACATTATCTGGCACTGACGGGATGGAGGTGAGCTCCACCATGAATCTTCTAAGGCTTGATAGGGACAATGGCTATAATGTGCTTGTTGCCTGTGCTAGGGCATTGGTAGTATGATTCTGAGCTCACGGAATCAATTGAATATTGAATGCATCCATCCCTTCCAGCAGATCCCATATGTGGTACCGGTAGTTAGTGAGTCTTCGATCATAGTAGGAATAAAGCTTCCTGACTTGTTTTATGACTAACTCTGAATCTCCATACACTTGGAGCATTTTGACACCCTTTCTTAATGCCATTAAGAGGGCCAAGACTAAGCCCTCATACTCTTCCACATTATTGGTACAATAAAATTAAAGCCTATGAGCAGCAAAGTATGACTTACCTTTGGGACTGATCAACTTGAAACCTGCCCCAGCTCTGTGCTTGGATTTAGATCCGTCAAAGTGCAACGTCTAGAATCTAGGAGCATCTTTGAACGTACAACTGATAGATCCAATTTTTTCCTTCGGTGGGGCCTTCATTTCAGTAGCCGCTTCGGGAGGTGCAGGGATGGAATATGTTTGCTCATGTAGTGTTGATCCTGATTTCTCCTTCAGAGTAGCTTGTTTTTTAACTTATTCAATTGTTGTTTGACATAAGCAACAGTTAAACTCTGAGTGAGCAACATTGTGTACCCTGCACTAGTTAGGGAGTAGGAGTCCCTGAAAGTTCATTCAGGTTCCCAAACTAAGCTGGTTCTTAACACATTTTTCCATGAAATCTTGGAAACCATCGAGCAATCCAAGACTGTTGTCCTCTCCTGACTCTTCATCATCAGATTCTATCAACACTTCAGTTCTCTGAGAGTCATTGGCTAAATTAGCAGGCGGGCCGCATAATACAAGGAAGACCTCACTTGTTCCTTCTTCTTTAAGGCATTCTGACTCGTTCTGATATGACACTAGGGAAGAATTTCCAAAACCCATTTCAGCATACAACACCTCGTTCGTGTTGTTGTACTCAATGATCATGAATCTCATTCGTGGTTCCTGGTCAATCTGAATCTGATTCAGCATTCCTTTCCATGGCAGCCACATATGTGAGTAATCAATTGCGGTGTATCCGTTCAATGTCCTCATGAAATCCCTACCTAGGATTATACTGTATGTATCCAGGATATCGGCCACCTGAATGTCAATGGTATGTTGGATCCGGGGATCAGCAAAAACCTGCATAGGTATTCTATTAATTTCCTCCACTATGTTGATCTTCATTTTGTCAAGTTGTGTCACTTTTCACCAGGAAGGAGTGGAGATTCTTTTCGAACACACAGATGGTGGTCAAAAAGTGAGGAGTTTTGAATTTCCCTTGAAAAAATCCTCCGGACACATCCACCTGGGTGACTTGGCCCTTATATTTCTCATTGCCCTTCACTTGGGTTGGTACTTGATTATTTACCCTATCAGGCTACTTGTTTTCTTGCTAATCTGCTGGCGGGTCAGCCTTACTGTTAAAGATTTGCCTAACAACCGGCTCACTTTGCTGATCATCAAAAGAGACCCTCTTTGCCAGAATTTCTTGAGTTGACCCCTGTGATGGAGTCCCATTTATCAATGTGAAAAAGGCATTCTTGATGGCAGGCACCTTTAGAAGTTTGAATACGGATATACTTAGCTTCACTTTCTTAAATTCCTTAGCATATACTCCCCCATCTGCTCAATTTCTTGATCACAAAACACATTTTGGGAGGAGCTAGTGGCTTGGCTTTGGCTATTATTTTCCTGTTTGTTTCTGCTAAGATATCGTGTGGGTGTATGTGGAAAACTCGGGTTATTATTTGCATTCGGATCGGGAGGGGTCTAAAATTATTTGGCAGAGTGGACGTCGTAAAAGGACTTCCAACATGACCACCAACTTATCTATTTATGAGGTTGTAAGGGGTAGTCCATTGGTGAAACATTTGGACTTCGTCTTCCCTAGGCTCTTCTTCGTCATCCTTAGGACCATTATCTATTGAATCAAAAAGTTGAGCCAAATGACTTTCGGAACTTACCTCTTCCGCTTTATCATTGTTGCTTGAGTCAGCACCCTCCTGCTCTGGTGAGTTGCATTCAGCCTTTGGGAAAGGAGCCCGGTTCACCACCAGCACCAAGGTGTCATATGGGTTGGACAGAACAATGTCCCTGCACCCAGAATTTTCCATTGCATTTTGAACTTCCACTTGGAAAATCTCAGCAGTAGTTTGGAATTTTGGACAACCTAGTTCGGAATGGTGACTCATTTTGTGTATGTGACACCAACCAGATAGAGCAGCTTTCGTTAAGTAAATTCCGCTTGCAGGGTTCTCATTGCTTCTAGGTTGATCAAGGGGTGTGAGAATGCTGCCATTGTTGGGTCTTGTGTTCCACGTCTGGTTTTGCCTTTGGAAGGGCCTTCTTTCAAAGTTCTAGCCTGAATTCTCATTTCTGTCATAATTCTGCCCAGACAATGTGTTGGCATCCCCGTTATCTTGATTTTCACGATGATCTCGATTATCACGATTAAGGTTAGCCTGGATGTTCTTTTCTGATGCTTGTAGCTGGTTATTCTAGTTTCTTAAGTGTGTCATCTTTGTGGACATCTTCTTGATCATTTCTGTAAGCTCATCAATCTTGTCCTTTTTGGTGTTGTTTGGTTGTGGCACGGCATTTTAAAGGAACATGGGCTGTGCAACTGGCTGATTCTGATGAGCGGGTGGGAATTCCGCTGCTTGGAGGTATGAAGGCACCTAGGATGATTGAGGATGCAAATTTTTTTGCTAGGGCAACAAGTAGTGAGGTACCAGATACGCCTGATTCATTGGCTGCCCAGGATGCAAAACCATAGGTAGTTGTGGTACTGGATTCAACAGGGGCGTCTGATGCTGCAAGGCTTGAGTAAGCCCTTGAATTTGTGATGGATGTGCGATTTCTCCAAGAGAATACAGCAGACCAAAAATGTTCTGCCCCAAGTCAGTGCTGGCAATAATAGCTTTGACGTATGTATCGACCAACCTAGTAGGCAGCGATCTCATTCTTTTCACCAGGGATGATGTGAGGTTATCCAACGCTGCATAGTAAACAGGTAAGACAACAACATCATTGAAAACGTACGGTGCCTGCATTCAAGTGTACGCTTTGTGGAAGCAATCATTGAATGAGCTGATTGGTTCATCAATCTCCCTTTGAACCGACATGAAGTGTCGATACGAGTTGGTGGGGCTGACCGGGGTCTTGAACTTCTGTAGAAAAGCATTCTTTAGAAGATCCCATGTGTTGATAATTTTGGCTAGCAAATTGACGTACCAGTAGAAGGCCTCCTTCCCTAATGAGTAGGGAAAGAGTCTGCAAGCCACATCTTCATATATGATCTACATAGTCTTTAGGGCAATTTTGAATATCTTGACATGTTCCTCGGTTGTCCTCTATGGATCCTTGGAGTTGAATTTCGTGTAGAAATTCTCGGGATTCTTTGGCATATCATGGTAGAGGTTGAAGGCCAAAGGAGATGGGTTATTACCCAGCCACACCATTGGAGGGGGCAATGGAGGTGGTTGTGCTAGTTTGGCTTGTAACTACAAATGAGCAGTGGCAACCGTCAGGACAGCAACAGGGTGTTCAGCCCAGATGAAGGGGCAACCTAGGAGGCTGTTTGGAGCAGATGGATGGAAGATGACATTGCCAAGGATGATGCAGAAGATAGAGGTGAATGAGAAATGAGCTGGTCTGGTGAATCAGTGATGGATGGTTCCCCTCATTTAGCTCCTTTAGCTCGGACAGGGGGTTGTAATTCCTAAAATTCTCCCTTGTTCGGTGTAGATCTCAAGACTCGGTGAAATCTCTCAGGGGAGAATGATCCAATTTGATCCATCTTTATCTCCAAAAAGAATTCCCTCCTTCTAGTGCCAGTTCTATTGATGGTGTTTTTATGCACTTCTCAACATAGGAGATGCGTAGGTGCATCACCTCTCTTGAAAGACAATCTTCCACAATCAAATTGCAGAACACTATCCCAAGGTCTTTCGAATGTCAGGTCTTGACGATGCTTCAAATATATCAATTGTTTTATGTGATTTGTTGGAATTAAAAGGTGGACTTATGAAAGTTAAAGTTGTGGGAGAATTGGGTCAATGAATGGAGCTCTTTGAATATGAAATTATTGTACTTTGTTGCAAGCTCAGATAGCAGTCTTGGACTCCCATTATTTCATCAGTTTTGGATTTACAATGTGCAATGAACCTTAGCATAGTCTATTTCTAAAAAAAGAGAAAAAGAGGCAAGGAAGAAGGATGGTTCTTGGGCCTGCAACTACCGATGAACAGTGATCATGGAGGTTCCTGCTATGGACAGTTTCCTAAAATATGATTTCACTTAACAAAAATTCTCACAGTATCATGATATCTATGCTATCTTCTGAGGACTGCAGATATTCATCATTCATTTTCCATGTAAATTTGAACAAAGACAAAGTTTAAAGAGCAGCTATGGAATTACAATCCAGACTAACTTTACATAGTCACCTACTAGCAGCAAATGACCAAAAGTGTGAACAAGGAAAACATACACACAGTAGAAAAATTCATAACCAAGGACAACATACTAAGTCTACCAAAGTCATAGAGCAGAAAAATAACTTAAAGTGAAGTTCTAACTAATGGGAGAAGAATCATGAAACATGTGGAGAAATCCAAAATACACCAAGAAATGACTATATTTTCTATTGCAATTTCTGTAGCATGCTTTTACAACAACTCAACTCTCTTCAAATGATAGGAGGAGAGCCCTAATTATAGTTTTCAAAAAGCAAAATACATGGCCAAGATTTGATTATATTGTGTGGCCAAGATTCACTTTACACTAGGGTTTCACTACCCCCAAAAGATATTACATTTTTAAAACACTTTTGTCCTTTTCCCTATTTTGTCTACTAGTGGCAGCACTATAGCAATTTTGAACTTTTTCTATTTGCCCTGTGCTGCAGCTACTCTTTTAGAAACTCTTCATCGATGATAGGGTTTCCCTCGCACTTATTCAAAGCTGCATACTCCATGAAGCTCAAAATCATTGGTTGAAGCTTGTCCACCTCCATAATATCTGATTGTAGCACTTGGTAGCTCCATTCTTGGGAGTTGTTAACGAGCTTCTTCAAGTCATTATCATATTTGGTAGCATTGCTTCTGAAAAGCTTAGACTGGGCGAAGGCTCAAGCAAAAAAACTCATGAAATCTATGGTGACTTCAGTCGACATCCCATCTTCCATGTTCTTTTAGAAGTGGGGCTTTATGCTCTCTGGATTAATTTCAACAGCGGGCAGCTTGTACCCCGTCATTAGCTTGAGGTACCGAGCACAATCCTCTCTGGCCTCCTTGGCCCATTCGATATCTAGAACTACCCGTTCTAGGATCTGCTCCAACTTTCCCCTTCGATGATCAAAATCACATTTCCATAAATCCACTAACTAGTGGTCATCATCTTTGAGGGCAAGGTCCTTCTTCCAAACATTGCTTGGCAACATGAGTATGGCCTCAATTTTTGGATAGGCTACTCTGTACTTCCTTGGGAACTCCTCACATACTTGCCTCGTGCCCTCAAGAGTTCTCTACACTTCTAAAACTTATTTTCTATTAAGACAACCAAGTTGATGCCTTTGTTTCCCACGTCTAAGACCTGTCAAAACCAATTTTGTGTAGTTTTATCCAAGTTCCTCCTCTTTTCCAACTTATTGATCTTCTCTTGTGACAACAATTGAGGTAGGGCTGATGACGTGGTGGGCTGCTCATCGGGAGATGACCATTGCTGAATATAGGCTATCAGATCGGCCACCTGTGCTTTAAATTCCTCCTTCAAAACCTTATCCTCCTGGATAAGATGCACCACCGTAGCGACCGATTCCTAGAGGTGGTCGACCTTCTGCTCCCTTGTGGCCACTCCCAAATCGATGGTGGAGACGTTATAAGTTATTCCTTATTCTCCAACCACCAGTGTTGCTATTTGTACTACCCTAGATTCGGAGGCATCCATGGTTACTTTTGATCTGATTTTTGGCCTTTTCTCTTTCTTGGCGCTTATATGTGCTCTGACCAGTATGGCTTCTAGCCTTACCTTGGGATCCTTTGGGGTGGGAGTCCTTTGCCTAAGATGATTCCCAATCCAATCAGGCATTTGGAGCCCCTCCTTGGGTGATTCACATTGGTCCCTACTGCCCTCTGCCCCAAGTTCAGTAGTTCTGACGACAAGGCCCTCCTTCTCCTCGTCAGAGTCCTGTTTGAGTGTTACATGTTTAGTAGGGGACTTAGGTTGTTTCCCGTCAGATGGATCTTCCCTTTCAGCATCTTGCTCCTCTTCATCTTGATCACGTTCATGTTCCCTGGGCTTATCCTCTTGCTCATCCACGTGGGGGGATTTCTCTTCATGTTCCGGAGTTTGACCCTATCTTTCTGTTGGAGACCCACTAGCCTCAGTCTCTAGAGTAGAAATTTATTCTTCAACCATAAGCTGATCTTCAGCTTCTTTATCATCAATTTCCTTAAGTTGCTTGCTCCATTCAGCGTCAAGCTCTGGATCATTTATTTCCCGGATTAATTCAATTTCCATCTCCTCGTTGCTTTCGCTGGAGGATTCATATGCCACCTCATCGATCTCTCGGCACTCGAACATCAGATGCTCATGATATTCAAAATTTTCATCCTCGGGCCTCTTTGCAGCCTCTAGTTGTTGTCGTTCAAGCTCATCAGATATCCATATTGTTGCCTCCATTCTTGGTGGTTCGGTAGGGAGAAGGAGAGCTGGAGCATTGGCCATAGCCTAGGCTATTGTGGCTTGTACTCCTAGATTTGTAAGCATCCCTGAAAGATCAGAGGGCACATTCTACATGTATTTTATGAAGGACTCCGAGAGACTAAGGACAGGCATTGTAGCAATAGAAGAAGATGGAAGGGAAGGAGACAAGGAAGATGAAGAGATTGGAAAGGTCATGGTAGAGGATGAATCCACCGATATGACCTATATGATCAAAGAAGTGGAGGAAAGGTGCATAGAGATGTCCACCATAGGTAGGGAGGAAGCAGATACTCCAAGTGATGTATGCATGATAGTGGTAATAGCAGCAATAATTGCAGAGAATGGAGACCTTGGTGGGTCAGACCCTTCCTCTCTGCCCTCAAGGAGAGGATCTTCAGGTATGACTGGCATCTCAACAACCCCAACTATTTTCTTTTGCTTCTTGGAAGGATTGCCCTCTGAAGCCTTTTGAGTGTAAACCTTTGGGTTAAGCCCCTCCTTACTAGCTTCCTTTCTCTTTTTGGTTTTGACAGATGGCAAGGATTTTTAAGTTTCCCCAGTTGTAGTAGTAATCACCCCACCATCAGAGCCGCTTGGCTCACTTTCGAGTCACTTGAATGTTAAGGTGACTCCTTGTTGTTTTAGTCATGCCACTTGCTGGCTGATCCATGCCTTTGTCTGAATCTCCACAAGCTTGGTGAGTGCATCGAGGTCATCCACATCATGCTCGTCCCAATCAATCATGGGCAGTGGCATATTGGCGATGACACTATATCCCGTATCGATCACCATGCTCTCATGCTCCTCAAGCTGATCAAGAACCGGACACAAGTTGACTCTTCGCATGTAGAGGGCAGTCATGCACATGTAGTGTTGTAATCGCACCTCAAGTTCATCCTTGCAGTTGACCCAAAAATCCTCAACATTGTGGAGGTGGGCATATTCTGGTCCCAGTACCTTCCTGATATGACCATATGGGCCTATTCGATGCCGAGCTGTATACTGTCAGAAGTGGTACTCAGCCAGCTCCTTCTCTAAATTTCTTGCACATTGGGAGGTATGAATCTTGTACATTCCCTGACCGAGGCCAATAGGATAAGGTGTCCCTGCTAGATGTTTGGTGCTCACGATATTATGGATGTGTTGCAACTGCCAGGTCAACTCTAATAGTGTGATCTGGTCATTGGGGTATCGAGGCAGCTTGTTCAGCCTTTCCGTGAATCCTTGGGCATGAATGTAAGTGAACTTAGGGAACTGTATGTATAAGAAGGCATAATGCCTAAGGAAGGATTTGGCATTATGGGATACTCTTCTCTGAAAATATCCTCCAAGCAGCCGGATGATTTAGGCGATGAAGGCATCATTCACCCTGTAGTAGTCCCTCTTGAAGTTCTTGTATGGAAGCTAAGGGTATTTTTCATAAGGCTTGAGCTCCCTACATGACACTGCATTCGGCATCGTGTTCAATCCATGATAGTGTCGCCGATTAGCAAGTGAATAAACTAGGTAGGACATCATGTAGAACTTTGATGTCTTCTTCACACTGATAAATTACTCATGAAAGAAATTGCTGATTATTTCTCCCCAATCAAAAGCAACATCACCATGGAGAATTTGCTTCACCAAGTAAAACATCCATTCCTGGAAGAAGGTCATAGTAGGAAGGCCCATTACTCTGCTTAGCAAGGTAATGAGGTCATGGTAATCCTCAAAGAAATAAGTGTGAAAGAGCTCCTGTGACACTTTGTTGGCACTGGCCCGCTTATCTTTCAACCAGTATTGATTAATCAGTTTCTTACATCTTATAGGATCTTGATCCCATACAACTTGCATTCCTCCATAGTTGGGGTCTCCATACTTTCAAAGGCGGGTATGTGGAAGGTTGTAGTTATCCCAAGAGGGGACATGTTTGCAAGGATGTTTCCATCTCTGTCCACTATGGTTCTGGTCTAGGGTTGATATGCTTCACGACATGCCATTACCAGCTTGAGAGCCACCAAAGCTTGTGGGAAGCCTGCAACCTTAGCAAGTCTGCTGCTTCTAATTAATCTTGTGTTTTCTATTTTCGGATCCACCCTGACCCTCCCTGTAAATTCATCAATATCAGCATGACTGATATTGGTATCTGTGATGTCTCTCCAAAGAGTGGTGATTTTGGAGTGTAGTGGCACCCCTCAGAATTTCAACTTCATCTAATCCTTATCCTCCTTTCCTCAAGGTGCCTTGGCAGTTCCCTTTTCCTTTTCCTTGGTGGCACCAGAGATTTCTGCACTGGATTCCATAAATCCTGCACAAAGAGACGTGAATAAGTAACATTAACATGGAAAAGTGGCCTCGGCCAAATCCTTGCATAAAGAGGTTAGATCCATAATCGTCATTCTTGCTTAACATGCGATAAAACATCAGAAGGAAGCAAAATGGGCAATCGGGGTTCTTGGGGCCGAAATTCCCTTGGCAAAATGTCGTTTGAAAGGGCAAATAAGGCATGGAACCCCCTATGAATTTTTTGGTCATGGATTTGATCAATGAAGGGATAGTGTGAAAGAAGACCAAATTTTAGGAAGTGGGTCGAAGTCCGTTTTCAATTTGGAGGTCATCTAAGCTCTCATTTAGGTGTTCGGGCTTCAGCTACAAGAAGGCTGTTTGGAATGGCGCATGGAAGATGACACTCTGGGTGTTGGGTTCCAGAGTTCAGGTTGCCATTATCAGGAAGTTGTCACGCAAAAGCCATGCAAAATGGAAAAATGCAGGTGGAAATCTGAGGATGGAAGTCTGGAGGGTAATCCTCGAAGACAGATTTATTAGTTAGGAAAGACCGGCGGTGAACAAAAGATAGGGACCCGGAGGCCAGAAATATGATCTGGTTCGGCCGTTTGAAATGGTGAAACCAAAACAGAATCCCAGAGATGGAATTCCTGAGTCTGGGGTCCAAAGTGTGTTTGGACATTATGATCTTCGTTTAGATTTTATGCTCGGCAAAAGGGGGACCAAGGTTCAGGAGTTGGAAAGATGTCCTGGGACAGTCGTTTGAGATGGTGAAAGCAACACAGAATCCCAAATAGGGAATTCCAAAGGTCGAGGTCTGGCGATGCTTTGAAAGTTTGCTTGTTCTGTAGGTTAGTGATGGAATTTGTAGAGTTGGGGTCTGAGTTCCGGGAAGACGAACGAAGTCAGCCATCGAAAATGGCAAAAGCAACACAGAAACCTAGAGACGGAATTTCGAAGGTCGGGGTCTAAGGTGCAGTTGGCCATTTGATTTTTTAGTAATTTTTGAGATAGACACCACATGCCTGGGGTCCGAGGTCCAGAAGGATGCTCAAGGAAGGCCGTCTGGAATGGCGAAGGCACAACGAAAACCTGAGAGGGGAAGTTCAGAGGCCAGGATCCGGGGCAAGTTCGGTCGCAACAGGATTTTCAAAGTCCAAATTTGCATAACGGTCATGGACAAGTCTAGGCCCAAGGAAGGCCGTCACCTATTCTGAAGAATAGTGACGGAAAGATCAAGTCTCAGATTTTGATTTGGTCTTTCAGACGATTGATTTTGCAAATTTTTAAAAATGGGTTTTCAGGTCATGGTACTACCATACCAGGTTTTTGAATTTACATTATTCCTTACTTGATTTTGATGTTTAAATTCCTTAAAAAATGGAAAGCAGGGGCGGCAGAAAACCTACCCTCAATTCTTGGAGAAGCTCGATGTCAGATTTCACAAAGAAAAGCAAAGCGGGATTCGAGCGCGGAGGTGAAAAATGTCGGGGCATCACCGAGCCTTTCAAATTTCACTGTCATGTGAAAATGATAGGTGAAAACATGTTTATATAGCCCTACATGTAATTAATGTTGTAATTAAATTCCCCATATGGTAGTAGATAGAGTTGGTAAATTCAAAATTTCATAACGACGATGGGTGATCTGGAGCCCGTTGGCCAGAAAGACGTCGACCCATGCCTAGTTTAGAATATGCTTAGTGTTAAGTTGAATGACAGGCAAGAACATGAGGTCCAAGGTCCAAGGAGATGGAAGCTGGTGGTTGTTTGGAATGGTGAAGTCCAAGAGGAAACCCAGAGGGGGAAACCCGAGGGTCCGAGCCCGGCAGGCCGGAAAGATGTCGAACGTTGACCATCAGCAAGGGCGAAGCTGTAATGGAAACCCAAAGGGGAAAACCTGAGGGTCCGGGCCCGAGAGGGGCCACGGATGTCAGAGAGGCTAAAAAATAATAGAAACCCGAATACACTTAATATCTTAACATTTTCAAGGGGGGCCAAGTTTGGTCAAACTTAAAATGTGACTTTTGAGAATATGTTGACCTTTTAGGACACAAAAATGGGCATGCAAAACAAGGCAAAGCAAAAGGACCCAGCAAGTGAAAGAGGGAAGAGGGGGTCCCCGTTCCAAATGGGGTGTGTGTGCAACAGGCACAACACTCCTCAGATCATACTTTCTTATAGGTTGTTGAAACATCTACACTTCTTCAACATCACCCTCTCCTTCATCCAATGGGCCATTATCATTCTCATTCTTTTCATTAAACAACTGAGAAATTTCATCTTCATTCAACACTTGTTCTATTTCTTTGTTCTCATCAGTGGACTCTTCTTCTGGTTCATTTTCTTCATCTTTTGGGAATGGAGCATGGTTAAGCACCAATACTGGAGAATCATAAGGATTTGAGGGTACAATCTCTTGACTATTAGAATTATTTTCAACTTCATATTGAAAGATGGAAGAAGCAGTTTGAAATTCAGGGCAATCAAGCTCAGAGTGTTGACTTGTCTTATGAAGCCTACACCATCTAGACAAAGTGGCCTCTACTAAGTACACACCACTTGGAGGTTTCTCTAGATTGGAAGGTTGATCTAGTGGAGTGGGAACTCCTCCATTATTAGGCCCAGTGTTCCATGACTATTCTGCCTAGGTGGTTGTCTTCTTTCAAATCCTTGTCCACCTTGCTGACCTCTATCAAAGTTCTGGCTAGAACCTTGTCCTCTTTCAAAGTTCTGATTTATGTCATAGTGTTGCCCTCTATTATAACTTAATTGCATGCTCTTCTAATTAGCTTGGAGTTGGCTATTCTGGTTCCTCAAGTAGGTTACCTCCATGTTCAGCTTCTTCACTTGCTCAGTTAGCTCATCTAACCTTTCTTTATCTGGGTTGTTGTAAGGGACTGGATTTACAGTGTTTGGGGGGTTTCCAAACACTCCTCCAAAACCAATAGACTAATTCAATACTTCTGAATTTTGCAAATATTTAGGGAAACTAGCCTATTGCTATGGGTGAAGGGGTTGATTGGCCCTTTGCTGAGGATAAGAGGTCATTTGTTGAGCTTGATTTATTGGAAGACCTGGATGTGGGACCAAAGGCAATGAGGGTACTGGATTCATAATGGAAGCATAATTAGTCAAAACTTGGTTAAGAGCCTGGACTTGTCAAAGGTGAGCAACATGTCCTAAGGATGGTATAGGTCCTAATAAATGTTGCCTCAAATCTGTGCTAACCTTAACAACCTTTTTATATGCAGTGAACAAGGTAGTTGGGAGATTAGTCCTCCATTTAAGGAAGGTGGATGTAGGTTGTCAAGGGCTTCAAAGTAGACCTCTAGGGCAGCGGCCTCGTTTCCAGCATAAGGTGCTTGAATTCTAGTGTATGCCTAGTGGAACCTATTTTTGAATGATCCTATAGGCTCATTAACTTCTCTCTTGACTCCAGTAAATTGTGTATAAAGCTCATTATCACTAATGGGAATCTTAAATTTCAGCAGAAACGCAACCTCAAGCTCAGCCCAGTTCTAGATGGATGCAACAGGTAAATGATTGTACTAGTAAAAGCCCTCCTCTCCTAGAGAATAGGGGAAAATTCTACATGCAACATCCTCATGATTAATCCCTCTATCCCTCAGACAAGTCTGAAAAATCCTGATATGCTCCTCTACAGTCCTATTGGAATCATTAGTATGGAACTTCGAGCAAAAGTGCCCAGGGTTCTTGGGCATGCCATTTTAATTATTGAAGATCAAAGGAGATGGGTTATTGGCCAGAAAAGCCATTAGTGGAGGTGGAGGTGGTAATGGCTGATTTATGGTTGGTTGAGGTTAGGGAATAGGAATGCCCTCAAAATCAAATGAAGATGAGGATGATGGGGATGATGGGAGTGTCTGGGTGAATGATGATCCTCCCCTCGTTCTAGTCCTTCCTGACCTGGTAAGGGCTTGCAGCTCTTGAAACTCTTCTTCTCCTAAAGTAGATCTTGTTCTTCTTCTAAACCTTTCAGTAGAAATGGCATTGAGAAAATTCTCTAGTTTGCTTACTCAGGCCCTCCTTCTAGCACCAATCTGTTGATGATTTTTTTTGTACAGCAACAACTCAAACAAAATATGATATCCTATCTCTCTTGAAAGGTAAATCTCTATCAACAAAGAGAGTACCCCAAGGTCTCTCATGTCAGGTCTTGACAATGCAAATAAAACAACCCAAAGATAATGTGAAAATGTTGGTAATCACAAAGGAACCTTACTACAAGCAAATACTAGACTCAAATTTATTAGATCTAGTAATATATTGATACTTCAAATCCTAAAACTAACCCAGATTCAAAATAAATAGAAAAAGAGATAAGGTTTTAGAGATAATTCTAAGAATAATTCTAACCCTAAGGTTAATCATGCAAAATATAAAATTATTGAAATGGACCAATCCCTCATAAACTAATTTCTGTTTAACCCAGATAAATCTACAATCTTACAGAAATAGTGCAATCTTCTAAGGTATTAAATATTTTCAAACCATGAACATTCATTCAGAACAAGCTTATTGCAATTGAAATTAACAAACATTCACAATCGAACTAAGCATAATTTTAAGTCAAGGTTGACTTTGCAAAGCAGCTAACAATCAACCAACTGCAAAAATTATGGACTAGAGATCGCTGCAAACACTTCAAGCATAAAACCCTAAGCTTCATAAAATCAGCTAACATCAAATAGACTTATGCAATTTTAAAGATAGAATATCAAGAACCATGCCAGATAAAATTCAACATAAGAAAGGCACCAAATCATAATGTCTTTACTTGTATTAAAGCATCCAAAGTAGCAACAATTCCAGTATTCTATTACAACACTTGCTTGAAAAGATAAACTAAACTATAACTCTAACTTCTGCTCTTACAATTTTCTCTAATGTAAAATTCGTCTAGCTTAACCTCTAACTTTTCTAGCCCTTACAAATTAGGAAGAATGCCAAATTTATAGAAAAGCCCACAAGATATGTCGGCCAAATTAGGGTTTACAATAATAAACTGCCACACAACAGGTCGGCCAAGAGAAGTTCAAAATAATATGAAATTTCCATTTAATGCACCAATTTCACCCATGTCGGCCTGGAGAATCCAACAAAGAACAGTCCAGTGCATGCAAAGGAAGAGTAAAAATAATGAGGAAGCACAAATTCTGATGTAGCATTGCATTAACTACTTCCCCCTTTGTTCTTGGTATGCTCCACCTTATCCTGCATTGTCTAGGTGGCATAAATAAAACCATCATTCTTCCTTCAATGGACTTAATGTCATTTCAACAACAACCTGCAGCTCGATCCAACCTGCATTCAAACAAGCCACCATTAATGCTCAATACATCATTAAAATCCAAGTTGAATCATAGAGTTCCCAGGGCAAGAAAATCACAAACAAACCCAGGAAGAAGCGGAACCAAAGTCAAGCGGAGGTGGACCCACGACCAGAATAGGAACAGAGACACAGAAGAGGCGGGGGTAGAAATGGAACCAACCCTGGTGGAGGTGGAGAGAGAACCAAATGGGAACATAAGGAAAACATGTGGGGGAAGAAATGAAACCAACTCTGAGGGAGGAGGAGGTGGAACCAAAACGGGAATGGAAGGAAAACAGGCGGGGGAAAAAATGGAACCAACCCCAGGAACATAAGGAAAATTGGCAGGGGAAGAGCCAGGGCGGGAACGGGATCTGAACAACAAACTTTGTGAAATTTCAAAGTTAAGTTCCATCCTGGTTTTGGTTATGACAAACGAAAGAAAAGGAAAACCGAGGAAAACCTAAGGGAGGAAACCAACCCTTAGGCCGAAAACGAGCAAAGAAACCAAAAAAAATGAGAAGGCAGGAAGTAGAGCCGGAACAGGAATGGGAACCGAACTGTGAACTTTGCCAAAGTTCAAACTTAAGTTCCATCTTGGTTCCAGTTTCAAAAAATGAAGGAAAAAGTGAACCAAGAAAAAACCCAAGGGAAGAAAACCAACCCGAAGGCCGAAGAAAAACAAAACAACAAGAAAAACCAGAACGCGGAAGGCAGAGGTGGAACGGGAACAGGAACCGAACCAAGAACTTTTCCAAATTTCAAAGTTCAATTCCATCCCAGTTCCGCCTTTGAAAGAACAAAAGAAAAGGCAGGGAGTGGAGCCAGAACGGGAATGAGAACCAAACCGAGAACTTTGTGAAATTTCAGTGTTCAGTTCCATCCTGGTTTTTCCTCCGACAGAACAAAAGGAACAAGGAAAACAAAGGAAAACCTAAGGGAGGAAAACCAACCTGAAGGCCGAAGATGAACACAACACCAAGGGAAAAAAACGTAAGGCAAAAGAAGACCACCCTAGAGAGGACATCTGTGAGACTCCAAAACCACCAAGAACTCAACACAAAGGCACCCATAACCAAAGCAAGCACCAAAGACTAGAACCCCAAGATTTTCAAAGATAAGCACAAAAGAGGGGGCAAGCCATAGAAACGGGCCAAAAGGGGAGGCCAATAGAGGGTCCCCACTTTCAGTGGGGCGTGTGAAAAATAAAAGGGTGTGAAAAATAGGGTTCACTCACATGACACATGAATCTCAAGGATTCATTGCTGTCATGGAAGGAACACTCACTTGACAAAGGTGTGATAGAAAAAAGGCACTCAAAACCCAACCATGGAACTTTATAACATAGTGTGAGTATAATAGGCACAATAGGATGTGTGAAAATCCCAAAAAAAGATACACTAGAATGGCACTTTATCTCAATGTGTCTCATAAAGATAAAATTTTTACAAAAGATTATCAATATTCCCAAATAGGACAAAATTTTCGATTACATATAGAACAGGAAAACAAAAAGTTTCCAAGAGTTAAAATGTCCAAATTATTCATCAAAATGTGAAAACAAAAAAAACTAAATAAAATGTACTTAGAGAAAAATCTAGAAAAAGTGCATGGATGTTTGTGAAGATCTTTGAAAGACCTTTCCAACACCACTGGAATCACAAAAAATGAAAAAATTGATGAAAAATTTTGAGCTCGAGAATGAAAACACATCTAACTTGGATAGGTGATCAAATGTACCAATAGTAAAATATGAGAAAAAAATTGGCACCATTAGATAGTTCTCGAAACTAAATTTCTAAAGATATCTTGTTTTCCCAATTTTGATAACTGAGGGAGAAGTTATCATGATTTTCCCTATTCTTGTTAAGTTGCAAAAAAAGAATTAAAAATAGCCCCTAGAGGCTGGGTGTTGGTCGCCCACATGACCAAGGGCTAGTGGACTTCATTGCTATCAATAACAGGTGTTGACCGTGGCAATTTCCAGAGAGTATATTTCCATTACAATAAGAATTCTAGAAGAACTAGAAAATTTTGATTTAGAACAAGGGGAAGTAACAAGCCATTAGACTAGAAAACCCCAAACTCCACAAGAAAAGGAATGATAAACCCCAAATCTAGGATAAGAAGACATAAAACATGATGAAGATTCAATGGGTAGTTTTCATGAGATCTACAAGGAATTAGAACAAATGCAACAAAAGAAGCAAGTAAAGATGATGATTTTGATGCTAGTGTTTCATTCCATTTTGAAGAAATTCTCTTAGAAATCCCTGAGGAAATTTGCAAAAAGGACAAAGAAGATCCTATTCTAGAATAATTCAACCTAGTTAACAAAGAAGCTAAAGAGGATATTAGACAATAATTAATAAAATACTAGTTATAGATGCCTATCTCATCAACTCAAAATGAGGTACCCATTGAAAAACTCTAAGGGAAACTAATTAGGCGAATAATATAGATGTTCACTTTGAAAAATCTATAAACCAACCAAAGGAAAATATATTTGTTTAATAAATTAAATACATAGAACCAACGAGATAAGCACAAAAAAAATTCAAATAAAATAGAATTTCCTAAAAATAAAAAAGAATTAGAAGTAGACTATAACCTAGTACCCCTGCATGGTTGACCAACAATATCTAGAGGTCAAGATAAATTGAAGTTACTATTTTTGACCTAAAGACCTTATTACAAGAAATTGATACTCCCATACCTAAGAAGAGGGTGATATTTTTATCATCCATTTCTAGGGATGCATTAGGTGTTAATATTGCACAATTTGTAACTCCTAGAATAACCAAGGCTTAACAAGAGATTACTCCAACTAATTATATCAACTTATAGCTTGGGATAAACAAACAAGGAGTATGAGATAATAGATTTGAAAGATATTGTGGACATAACTACTTCCAATATGGATAAATATAAGAAAAAGAAATAGGAGTTGAAAGGGCAAGTAGTTGAGCTTCAAGGCTATATCAAGTAGTTAGTGGACTCAATTAAATACGTAGAACAATTTCCCACTAATCTTGTCCTCTTATTTCAAGATGAAATATCTTCCTTGGATAAAATGAAACATATGATCAATTTAACAAAACTTTGGTTGAAGAAGATGATAGAAAATGACAGAAAACAACCAAAGTTAGTACCAAATTATGGGATAGAGTATTGGAATGGGAGAATGAAGAAGTCAAATTGAAGAACAATTGTGTAGATAGGTTGGAACAAAATAAAATAGAGCTAACCGAGTTGTTGGCTATTAAGAAGTTGGATACTAAATTTTTGGTTAAATAAAATATTTTGACAAATGAAACTATACCCAAGATAAGGACATGGGTTGAGTATTTAAAGTTAGAGAGGAAAATGATCCAAGAATGTCACGATAAAAATAGAAGACCTCAAGCAAACATTGTTGGACCTAAAGTATCAATACTTAAAGATTATTGAGAAGCTATCCAAATTTTATTGTGATTTGATCAATGCAAAAGATGGCGAAACTCTATTAATAGAGTACAAAAGATATTTGTTGATGCCTTAGTTGCTAAAACTCTCAATTTAAATGAAGAGATGCTAGATAAAGCAATGGATCATATGGGATCAAAATAAGGAAGCCTCAATTAAAAAAGGTGTTATATAATTATGGCAGATACAAATATCAATGGAATGTGTCTTAGGATCTTAACTAGATTGATATCAATAAAGCTCTGGTTGCCTACAATAAGTACTGAATAAGAGATTTAGTGAAAGAGAAAGAAGTCATTATAGCGACAGATAGTGAAGTAGATACCCAAGGCTTCTCTTTTGTTGGTTTTGATCTCATTAAAAAATTATTTACTTTTAAGTGCCAATCAATTTTGTGGGATTTTTTTTGTTGAATTCCTCTATGCCATGTAGTCTAAATTTTAGAGAACTACTCAAATATTCAAATTCTAATTAAATATGCTACCAACTATCTGCTAAATGCACAAGAAAAATAAGAGGGGGCAATAAATCAATTGTACATTAAAACATCAAAACCCTCATTAACATTCAGATCCACATCAACTTTATTAGCCTTTAATATGTTAGAATCATTTAGCATGAAAGAAAATAACATAAATTGAAACACATCAACACCATGCATAATAGAACACCAAATTTATGTGGAAAAACAAAGGGAAAAACCATGGTGAGGATTAGATCACAATATAAATTAATTCCAACATAGAATACAATAGACTCACTGCTAGAGGGCTCACTGTCCAAAAGAAGGGATCACTACCAATGGCTCACTACCAGATTAGAAAAGAATAAGGAAATTGTTAAAATAAGAAATACATCTCAATGCAACAAAAATTTCCATCACAACATCACCAACACATTCATAGCCTTTCTAAATATTGTAGACACCTTCTTCTCACTACTTCTGGTAGTCTAACTCATTAAATCTCGCACTAAACTTCACTAATTCTCACTTCACAACTCTACAATTCACATCACACACACTACACACACATCCTCCATCAACACAACACTTATTTATACATTCTTTAACCTTGAAAGAAGCCTCCAAGGTTAGCTATGCACCTCAACAGTGCAAATTCAAATTAGGTCGACACCAAAGCATTCCCACAGTGGAAATGAATGAAGGTGGAACACATCATACATTAACTCAGACCTAAATCCTCTCATACATGCCACACCATCCATCCAAAAAAAATAAATCAAATTCACAATTAGTGTAAACACTGAAATTTAGTTGAGCTCGTGTAAACACCATTAAACAATTAAGTGCATGCTTCCTTTAATCTTGAGAAAACTCATAGAAAACAAAGATAACTTGAAGACAATCTAGAATATTCAACAAATATCCTGATATCTAAAAAATTACTTCACAAAAATTTTCACTTGAAGAACAAACACATCATGTACACCTAGCTAGCCTTTTACATAGTCTAACTCAAGAAACTAACTTACAGATTTCCAAACTTTGAACCACTTCAATTGAAGATAGATGTGAGAAATAAAAACATACTTCCAGAATCGGAATACTAGAAACCAACACATGATGTGAAAAACCACCAACAACAAACATAATAGCTCTAATCACCAACATACTGCTCCATACCAACTCTTTTTCTTTCTCCCCCTTACATCATACTTTCCTTGTTCAATTTACTCTCTCCCTTTCTCAATTGACTCTTCCTTTTTCACATTATTCTCTCTCCCCCTTTAACATCAATGGAAAAGGGAAGCACATTTGCATCTCTTTTCCCCTTTGACATCAATCATACTTGTACCTACTCTGCATACCTACACATTATACTTCTCTACACACTCCCCTTTAGGAGTATGCAACATGCTCCATTAGCCAGCAAACACTACATAAATCCTTTGACCCAGCTAAAAAAGGACAACACGAACCCACAACAACACTTACTCTGCCTGACTGTAATAAACAGAAATGCCACTACCCACTCCCCCTAAGAGGTAGCCACCAACATTAGTCCAAAATAAAGAATGAATCTTGAGATCCACAAGACTAATACATAAAATTGTGCATCTAGTTAAAAGGATGGATAATAACCCCTAAATTCTCCCAAAGATACTCAAAAGTATCCTTAGGAAGAGCCTTAGTAAATATATCAGCAACCTGATCCTTTGTAGGCACATACTCTAGCTTCACCTCATTATCTGCAACCTTCTCTCTCAAAAAGTGATACTAGATTGAAATATTATTTTTCCTTGAATGCATTACCAGATTCTTTAAAAATTTTAATAGCACTTGTATTATCAAAAAATATTTAAATTGGTTCATCATGTACCACTTTGATATCCTTTAAGGTTTGACTCATCCACAACACATGTGTGCAACAAGATTCTGCTACAATGTGTTATGTCTCTACAGTAAATAAAGAAAAGAAATCATGCTTCTTGCTTAGCCAACACACCAATCTACATCCAAGAAAGAATGCAAGACCACTTGTAATTTTCCTATCATCCACACAACCTGCCCAATCTTCATCTATATAAGAACTCAGACAAAATTCAATATCCTTTGGATACCATAAACCATGTTTTGGAGTGTCTTTCAAGTATCCTAATATCCTCTTCACTACTACAACATGTGACTCTATGGGATCTTCTTGAAATCTAGCCACAAGACAAACTGTATGCATGATATCCAATCTAGTAACAGTTAGGTATAGTAGTCCTCCAAACATTGATCTATACTTTCTTTGATCAGCCTTAGGAGATTCATCATTCTTCCTGATCTTGCAACCAATAACCATAGGAGCACATACCAATTTAGAATCTTACATTCCAATCTTCTTCAACATTTCCTTGACATACTTTGGTTGTGAAATGAATATATCCTTTTAAGTTTAATTGATTTATATTCCAAGGAAGAAATTCATCTCCCCAAACATAGACATTTCAAACTCTTTATGCATCTCTTCTACAAATCTCTTACACATAGATTCATTTCTTCCACAAATTATATGATCAACATACACAACTAAAATCAATATTTGATCTTTTTTAACTTTGAAATAAAGATTAATATCTATGGTAACTTTATTGAATCCTTGATGTATCAAGTACATGTCCAACCTTGCATACCAATATTTGGGAGCTTGCTTCAGTCCATGAAGTGCCTTCTTCAATCTATTGATGATATCTGGTTTGTCTAATAATTGAAATCCTTTTGGTTGTTCAATGTATAACTCTTGTTCTGACTCACCATTTAGAAATACAGACTTGACATCCATTTGATAAAATTTGAAATCCTTGTGTGTTGCAAAATCCAAAAACATCCTAATTGTTTCCATTCTTGCCACCAAAGAAAATGTCTCATCAAAATCTATTCCTTCCACTTGTGAGTAACCTTTAAACACAAGCCTTGCCTTATTTCTCACCACTTCTCCATTCCCGTTCATTTTGTTCTGAAATACCCACTTAGTTCCAATTACATTCTTATTTGTTGGTCTTGGGACAATTTCCCAAATCTGATTTTTCTCAAACTACATTAGTTCTTCTTCCATATCCTTGATCCAATACTCACCCTTGCATACTTCAATCACTGTTTTAGGTTCAAATTTAGAGATTAAACATAGGTTTACCTTTTCTCCTTGTCAAAACACCTTTGCTTTTGTCACCAATAATCTTATCTTCAGAATTATTCTTTTGCACATAATTAGGAGTCTTAGGAATACTTTCAAGAGCTTCTTCCTCTTCAATCTGAGCTTCTTTATTCTTACCTTTTGTTAGAACCTAAAAAATCCATAAGAAAAACTAAGGGTTTCCCCATTTTAGCCTAAATTTTCCATCAATACCCTAAGGGATTTTATTTTATTTTCCTATCTTTTCATAAAAAATTCATTTCGTCCCCCATCCAAATGCTAAAAACACCTTATATTTCATATCGCTACCTTAATCCTTTTGAAATTTCCATCTTTTCACTCTTTACCGCTATACCGCATACAATTCAATCCATACCCACGGTATAGCAATAGTGGTTTGGAGCAGTCAAAGTAACCTTTATCGCGGTACCGTGGAGGGTCATCTCAAAGACCGCAATGACCATGGTAAATGGGAGGAAATAGCTAACGGTCACATTGCAGTACTGTGCATGGTATAAACATGGACCACAGTGACTGCGGTAACATGAGATACACAGCCAGGTGATGATTAAGTGACGGCTACCGTGGTACCACTGGCAGATAGGTTAGTGACTATGGTAGTGTGGTGAAAAGAAATGGATGAAGGTGAAGGTGAGGTAACTAGTGAAGATGGCAATTGCGGTTCCGTTGGCGGTCAAGCCAGTGACCATGGTAGCGTGGTAGATGAAGATAAGCGACAGGGAAGCAACGAGGTGACAGAAAATGTTAGGCATCACGATACTGCGGTTGGACAAAAGGAAGCCCGCAGTAGAGCGGTAAGCAATGATGGAGACCGTGACAGTTAGTGTGGGCCTAGATACCGCCCTACCGCGAGTAGAAAAGTCAAAGCCCGCGGTAGAGCAGTAAATACAAAGGAAAGTTCCTAGTAGTGTTTTAAGTGAAATATAAGGAGCGGATAAAAGTAAAATAAGGGCGGGAAAAGGTATAAAGTGAGAAAATAAAAAGTGAGACTATGTAAATAACATTTAATTTGTTGATAAGGCAATACAATTAAATGTTTTAATTTCTGCCATGAAATGTGAAGCGGGTGTAACTGAAAATGAATGGTTGCAACGCTTAGAATCTATTGTATAAATATTTGTAAAAAATCAATTGAGAGGGAGGGGGATAGTAGAGGATAGAAAGCAGTAGTTAGATTGTAGGAGGAAGATTTTTTCCCGAGAAGGGACTGGGATGGAAATAATGTACAAAATTTTCTTGAAGCAAAAACAATGAAGACTGATCTTTTAAAATGGTGAATTTCTCTTTGGTGTTTCAGTTGTTGTGTTGCTTTAATTTATACTCTTTATTTTGGTTGTCTCCAACTTGAGGTCTTTTAATCATTTAAATTAGTATATCAAGCATATTCCCTGATTTATCAAGATATATTCCATTTTGTGTGATTTGAATAATTGGTGTCTGCAAGCCAGAATTAAATTCTCTTAATAAATCACAGTGGTTTTGAGATTTCTTTTGGATAGTTAAAGAAGAACCTGATAGAGAAACATTACAGCACTATTTATGCAAGTCATAGACTTAGTGAATTTTTATGCTAGCCATAGAATTTTAAGAGTTCCTAACAACTAGATTTAAGCCAATAGGAGGAAACACATATCATTTTGACCCTATTGCCCATGTGGATAGAAGGCACTGATCTGCCACAACCCAGAGATACAAATCCATATCAAATAATTTATTGAAAAAACCTTTCATTTGTGTAGTAGGAGTAGGAGTAGTTGTAGTAATTTTATCTGTCCACTTCCCTTTGCCATTGTGGATAGATTGTTTCACTAGGAAATACATCTTAAATCTGCAACATACAGATAGGTGCACCCGCCTAGGTTTTGCAGAGCCTAAAGAGCAGAAGATACAATTACATCAATTGGCCTTGTTAGTTGGCCAAAAGCATTGTGAGAGCTTGGCAACCTCTCATGGTTCACACCTGCATTTTTGAGACCCAAAAAATTGGCGACTCCGTTGGGGATTACTCAGAATAATTTCAGCCTTTCCATTTATAGAGTCAACAAGATTTTACATTTTATTTGGAGATTCTGTTGGGGGCAAACCAAAAGCAATCCATTTCATTTTCCTACTTTTGGAAAAGTAGGTGGCGAATATGTTTAATATTGATAAATAATGCATAGATATTGTGGAGCAGTAACATTTTGTCAAGATGTCACGAGCAGAAAGAAGACACCGGACAATAAAAGAACTAGAAGAAATGAAACAACAAATGTTATACTGGAAACAAAAAAAAATACAATTGAGACAACAAATGCTGCAATTGGGACTTGAATTCGACAATGAAGGTAATATGTGCTATTCACAGTAGAACACTTATACACCACATCCATTACCTCAAATGAATCATCTTCCATTTCCTGAAAAAAGATCAATGATCTACCAAAACCCATATGGCCCTCCAAATTTTGTTTCAATTATCAATAAACCATTTAACTTTAGTATTGTCCAAGGCTACCCAAATCCTTACCCTTGTGATGAGACAGAACTGCTAATGCATATCCCTAAATTTCATGGAGCATATGGAACGATTCTGGGATGTCATTGTCAACTTTCAAGTTTATCCAAAGGATGTCATTATGAAATATTTTTCAAGATCTATGAGGGATAGTGCAAGGGAATGGTTTAAAAATTTTCCTGTGCAAAGTATATCTTCATGGGAAGATCTAAAAGAAATATTCTTGAGCCAGTATGAGGAAAAAGATGATGATCAAGAAGAAGATGATGATATACATACTCAAAGCCAAGACTCCATTGCAGAATTAGAATGTGAAGTTTCCCCCTTCAATTCATTTTTTGATCTAAGGAGATATAGGGGAGAATCTGTGAGATCTTTATACAATAGGATGACAGATGTATGTATGCAATTACCTCCTCATTGTAGGCCTACAAAGCCCCTGTTTGTTGCACAATTTCTAAGAGCATCGGAGCCTGAATCAAATTATTGGCCAAGATCATTAAAGCAACGTGCTTTGGGTGCAACAAATAAATTTATTGATTCCATGCTTGGGACAATGTACATGGATACTGGTAATAGTAAATCTAATAGTAATATCATGGATGCTCAAACAATGCAACAAACAAAGGAAGCATGTGCTACTAGAATTTCTAATGAAAAATTTTCAGATTTTGAAGGCGATTGCAGCATTACTGATATTGGTGGGGACACATCATCTAGGGAGTACATCAACAATGCTTCAGAAGCTGAATTAGAAGAAGATAGTGTGCCATCCAGCAATGAACATATGGAGAGTCTCTCTTGCATAATAGATTGTGATCCAGATTGTGAAGATGAAATGGTGGATGTTGATCTACAACAAGATGATTGTTACAGTTCATATGGAGATCAAGAAGTTGGATAAATAGCAGGAGGTCTAGTTGAAACATGTTCACTCAGCAGTGAGCAAGTTTCAGATTTGTTAACTCTTCAATACCAGAAGTACGCACATGAAGATGATTCCAAATTTTTGGCTCCAGCCTACATTTGTTTTGATAGTGAAAGTAACAATTCATGTGACCCCATGTGCATCTATCACAGTGATGAGGATTTCTTTGAAGCTGATCAAAAGTCTGTTTGTGTCCAAAAGGAGGTATGTGATTTAAATAAATTTTGCCTGCAAAAGGAAGATATTGGTTTACATGTAATTGATGATGAGTGCCCAACATTTGTTGATTCAAGTATGTATGAGGATGACTGTATGAATCAAAAGTGTGTGTCAGTGCCAATTGGTGATAGGAAAGAAATGGAAAGTGATTTGATTGTTTCAAAAAATATTGATGAGATAGGATTTCTTGGTTTCCATAAGGAATATTCAGATTTTTAGGGCCCAGTGCAGTTGCAGGCACATTCAACAACATATGATAGTGAGCATGCCTATGAATGTTTTGTTGAATGTGGATACACTTTGTATGTTGAGGGTGACGAATATTTTCCATGTGATAATGAGAATGATGAAATGCAGAGTGGTGAAAGGAATATGAATCAGGCTGAATACAATGATTTTTTGAAGGATTTTAATGAAAATGCATGTAACAGGGCAAGTGGAATGGACAATTTCAAGAAAAGCCTAGTGAGATCTAAATAGAATAAGGTCTATGACAGAGGAAAGTGTAGGTTTTTTCTTTTTTGGGTGGCCTAGGGTCATCCTTTGTGGTTTGATTTTTAAACCATAACAGGTACAGAGGATTAGGGATTGTCAGTGCATGGACAATTCCTAACAAACCTCTTTAATCATTCACTTCCATGCACAATATTTTTTGAGGATTTGAGTTTTCCAGTACATGGACATTCTCAGAGGTTCCCTTGTTGAAAAAATATTTTTTCCATGTACAGTAGTTTAGGATCCTTTTCATTCCCTCCATTTGCTCCATTTTTATGTCCTTCACTTTTCATTCCCTTCATCTGCCATGGCTTTCATTTTTCATATTTTTTCTTGGTCTGCTCTACCAAAGATACTCTAGATTCTTGCATTGATTGAACAACCACTCATCCCTAACAGGAGCTACTATTAGAACCTAAAAAATCCATAAGAAAAACTAAGGGTTTCCCCATTTTAGCCTAAATTTTCCATCAATACCCTAAGGGATTTTATTTTATTTTCCTATATTTTCATGAAAAAATCATTTCGTCCCCCATCCAAATGCTAAAAACATCTTATATTTCATATCACTACCTTAATCCTTTTGAAATTACCATCTTTTCACTCTTTATCGCTATACCGCATACAATTCAATCCATACCTGCGGTATAGCGGTAGCGGTTTAAACCAGTCAAAGTAACCTTTACCGTGGTACCTAGGAGGGTCATCTCAAAGACCACGGTGACCACGGTAAATGGGAGGAAATGGCTAACGGTCACACCGTAGTACCGTGCACGGTATAAACATGGACCGCAATGACTATGGTAACATGAGATAGATAGCCAAGTGACGATTAAGTGATGGCTACTGTGGTACTGCTGGCAGATAGGCCAGTGATCACGATAGAGCGGTGAAAAGAAATGGATGAAGCTAACAGTGAGGTAACCGGTGAAGACGGCTACTGCGGTACCATTGGCGGTGAAGCCAGTGACCATGGTAGATGAAGATAAGCGACAAGGAAGCAGTGAGGTGATAGAAAATGTTAGACACCACGATACTGCAGTCAAACAAAAGGAAGCCCACGATAGAGCGGTAAGCAATGATATAGACCGCGATAGTTAGTGTGGGCCTGGATACCACCATATCGTGAGTAGAAAAGTCAAAGCCCATGGTAGAGGGGTAAATACAAAGGAAAGCTCACAGTAGTGTTTTAAGTGAAATATATTGAGTGGATAAAAGTAAAATAAGGGCAGGAAAAGGTATAAAGTGAGAAAATCAAAAGCGAGACTATGTAAAAAACATTTAATTTGCCGATAAGGAAATATAATTAAATGTTTTAATTTCTACCATGAAATGTGAAGCGGGTGTAACTGAAAATGAATGGTTGCAACGCTTAGAATCTATTGTATAAATATTTGTAAAAAATCAATTGAGAGGGAGGGGGATAGTAGAGGATAGAAAGCAATAGTTAGACGGTAGGAGGGAGATTTTTTCCCGAAAAGGGACTGGGATGGAAATAATGTAAAGAATTTTCTTGAAGCAGAAACAATGAAGACTGATGTTTTAAAATGGTTAATTTCTCTTTGGTGTTTCAGTTGTTGTGTTGCATTAATTTATACTCTTTATTTTGGTTGTCTCCAACTTGAGTTCTTTTAATCATTTAAATCAGCATGTCAAGCATATTCCCTGATTTATCAAGATATATTCCATTTTGTGTGATTTGAATAATTGGTGTCTACAAGCCAAAATTAAATTCTCTTAATAAATCATAGTGGTTTTGAGATTTCTTTTGGATAGTTCAAGAAGAACCTGATAGAGAAACATTCCAGCACTTTTTATGCAAGTCATAGACTTAGTGAATTTTTATGCCAGCCATAGAATTTTTAGACTACCTAACAACTAGAGTTAAGCCAATAGGAGGAAACACATATCATTTTGACTCCATTGCCCATGTGGATAGAAGGAATTGATCTGCCACAACCTAGAGATACAAATCCATATCAAACAATTTATTAAAAAAACCTTTCATTTGTGCAGTAGGAGTAGGAGTAGTTGTAGTAATTTTATCTGTCCACTTCCCTTTGCCATTGTGGATAGATTGTTTCACCAGGAAATACATCTTAAATCTGCAACATACAGATAGGTGCACCCGCCTAGGTTTTGCAGAGCCTAAAGAGAAGAAGGTACAATTGCATCAATTGGCCTTGTTAGTTGGCCAAAAGCGTTGTGAGAGCTTGGCAACCTCTCATGTTTCACACCTGCATTTTTGAGACCCAGCACCTTCATCCCTATCATTTTCCCTACAAGAGGACTCATCTGATTCATACCCATTTATCACCACATAATTCTTATGTAGGTCTTCATCTACCTTGATGCTTGCACTCTAAACAATATTTTTTAGCCTCTTGTTGTAGCATTGATTAGCTTTACTTCTTGTAGAATATTCAAGAAATATACCTCATCAAATCTTGGATGAAACTTTCCCAAGTTCTCTTAATCTCTTCTAATATAACATTTTCTTCCAAACACTAAAATATTTGATAGTAGGAATCTTTTCATATGACGGCGTGTTGCCACAATAATGGGTTACACTTTCTAGAACATCCTGATTTTTGCTGAAATCACATATTTTTAGAAAATATAATGATTTAAGCTTTGAAATGTTCCATTCAAAGTTTTTTTTTTTTAATAGGGTTTGATCAAATCCCCTTAGATCAAACCCCCTTGCATATAACCCCGCTAGTTTTAAACCATGCCTATAATGGAGTCTCCTCTACACCTATCAAAATGTTGATAAAAAACAACCTTTGATTTACCTTTTGGGGATCAAATGAATTGATTTAAAATTTATGTTTTGTAAATATGCATTCCTTATTATAAGCTTCCCAAAAAGTATAATTTAAAATATATTTAATTTGATTATTATATTTATTTTTTATTTCTTGTGAATGTAGGTTTTTCACCAAAAATCAAGCTCTCTATTCTGCACATATGGAAAAATAGTAGATTACAAAAAAAAATATAAGAATATCTAATACTCTTGGTATTAATGTCCTTGATCCAACAAAAAAGAAAAAATGGATTTTGATACATACAAAAAATTTATGTTATACAGTAAACAAATGTCTAAATTGTAATTGGTTTGACTTCAAAACATAATTAAGAAAAAAATTTCATAAAACACTATGAATCCAAATGAAGGAGATAGATATCATAGTTACAAATCTAAATTCAAAAAATATAGAATTTTATCCTTCATAGATAAAAAAATTGTTATAAAGTAAACATCACTCTTTAAAAATGTTGTTTACTATTAAAAACTAGTTATCAAAGGAGATGGAAAAAGAAATGCAATTCGATTCCAAAATTTTTTAAAAACATATATTTAAAATCTACAGAAAAATGTCACAAATCACTAGTTTTCATCATCTTCAAATTGCTCATGGTTTAGCAACTATAGGTGTTTGAAAGTGAAGATTTAGTTAAGAAAGTTTAGTTCAATGTCAAGTTTGGCCGAAAAGTGTAACCCACTATTGTGGGATAACCCCACAACTCATAAGGATTATTTGCACTATTTGCTCTTTCTTGTACCTTGTTAAGTATGTAGACTACAGTGTGAATTAATTCTCTCCAATAGACTTCCAATAGTTTTTCTTCTTTCATCATGGTTCTTGTAGCTTCCTAAATAGTCCTAGTCTTTATTTCAACCACTCCATTCCATTGAGGAGTCCTAGGGGAAGATTAATACCTCTTTATTCCATGATTCTCACAAAAACTATTAAACACATTGGAGGTGAACTCTTCTATTGGATGTTGTGGCTGTGTTTTTGATATGTGGTTGTCATTGATTTCAACACTATTAGCATTGGTGATTTTGAAGGTTGTATATGTCGAAGATATTGAGAAAATTGTAATAAATATATTGCAGGCAACTAGTGAAGCTGAGAAAGTCTGAGTGATGAAATTTTTTGTACGTTGATGATCAGAATGCATGCATTAAAGGCTTTGTTGTTGAGGTTATCTAATATATTGTCCAAAATTTTTAGTGGTACGCATCAAGAATTGAGGAAGTTATGAAGTTATGAAGTTATGTGTTCCTACAATTATTCAGTTACTGTAGCAAGTGTTTCTGGAAGATGAGATTGCAATTCTAGTGAATTGGGTTGTTGCATATGTTCCTGAGGTATTGAATGATGTTTCTAGATTGTTCTCTATCAGTTTGGTACGTCCACATTGATCGGCATGTTCGTGATTGAATTTTTTTCCTTGTGTGCTCAAGGTTTTCATGTTCTTGACCGACATGATGCTGGTAGCGGTTGTGGATCCTAATGGATTAATATTTTATTGTTCGGCATGTTCGAGGATATTGATTTAGATCCTCACTATGTAGTGACTGACTTAGGTTGGTGCACATTAATATTTGTTCATGTATTGAGGCCGATAGTTGTAATTTATTCTTTATTTGTGGCCAACATAGTTAATGATGCAAATCTATGTAGCAGATATATAAGAGCGATTTTTTATTCATTTTGAAGAATGCTCAGAGTATGCTCGGTGAATATATGTGATATATATGCAAGATATGTGTGAATAAAGATTAGATCATTCAAGTGCATATCAGAATGTGAAGTAGATTGAGTGAAGTGTGAAGAAGTGTTCCTATGCCTAACCGGAACTGTAATCAAGCTTTTGTAGAAGATAATTTCTCAGTTCAACTTCATCAAATTGATTTAATCTGATTGTCTTATGTAAGGCAGTGATCCTTCCCTTTGATCAGTGAGCTTTAGGTAGTGTGCCTGAATGCATATGCATTCCCTATTCATTTCTTTCATTATACTTCTAACAGGGTATAATCTTATGGGCTAACATCCACCATGGTTTTTCCCCTAACATGGTTTCCACGTATAAAAATATTGGTGTTCATGTGTCTCTGATGTGTTTTTGATTCATGCATTCACTATTAATTATCAGATCTGAGATTATAAGTCGTTTAAGGTTGAACAAGCTTAATTTCTGTAACAACTAATTCACCCCCCCCCTCCTCCCTCTCAATTGTCTATCCTTGTTTTTCCAACACTCTTCACCTCTGTCAGACCTCAAACATTTTATTTTCATATCCATTTCATTCTCAACCATCACTTTGAATTTTTTAAACTTATCTAGAGCTTCTAATTTTTCTTTCAAAAAAGTAACCCATGTCATTCTAGAGTAATCATTAATTAATAGCATGAAATACATGTCACCTTGAAGACTTATTACTTTGGTAATACCATAAAGATCTGTATGTACTAGCTCCAACAGTCAGGTAGTAAATTTTTCTTTGAATTTGAAACTTCTTCTTGCTTGCTTCCCATTTTGACATTCCTTGCAGACAACATTGATGGGTTGTGTAATCTTTGGAAGATCTCTCACAACTTTAACTAAATTGATCCTTACTAGGCTATAAAAATTGATGTGACACATTCTTCTATGTCATAGCCATTTCCTTAATCTGAGTCATAAATCAATGAGCATCAACCCCTTTAAGGTAATAAACATTTCCATCTATCCTTCTTCCAACAACAACCATAGTTCTCAATATTTTTCTAATCCCACATCCATCATCCTGAAACATAATATTATATACTTTACTACACATTTTTACAACACTTAAGAGGTTATGTCATAGACCCTTAACATAAAGAACATCATCTATATTATGCTTTCCATCAAAATTGATTGAACCTTTCCCACATATCTTAGCAAATGTATCATCACCAATCTTAACTAGACCTCCTTCATATTTCTCAAGTTTAACAAACTTACTTTTGTCACCGGTCATATGACTTGAACATCCACTATCAATGATCCAGTAGTTCTTCTCCTCTCTATCATGAAAATCAATCACCATAGTTCCTTTAGTATTATGCCTTTCTTCCAAAGCATTTTCCTTCATACATCTTCAGAGTTAGTGGAATTAGATTCAACATTTATAACCATGAACAAGCATTCACTGTCCTCATCATCTGTATAGTTAGATTCATCATCAGACATACTATAAGCTTCTCTAATATAGTAACTTTTCTTAATTATTTTACCTTTTTTCTCCATATTCTTTTCATTCAAAGATTTATATGGACATCTTGAAGCATAATGACCTATCTTTCCACAACTGAAACATTTGAAAAGTAACTTACCTCTACATTTTTTAGTACCCTTTTTTATTCTTCTCATAATTTTTTCTTCTACATCATCAATATCCTCCTAATCTAATTCCTCATTCTTCTCTCATTTTCCAGCCTTAAAAGTAGTCTCAAATTTTGTATTACTTGTACTAGATTCTCTCATTTCAAAAGAAGATAAAGTACCATACAACTGATCTCTAGTATATTTCCTTAAATAATGAGCTTCCTCAATAGCAGAAAATTTATGAATATAAGCTTTAGGAAGAGTTCTTAGTACCTTCTTTACCACTTCTTCATGTTTTCCACCAAGACCTCTGATGGAGTTGACAGTCTCCTCCACCTTATGCATGTAGCTTGTATTTTTTTCATCTTTTGACTTTTGCATGTTCTCAAATATGATTTTCAGATTCTACATCTTAGCTTGATTGACCTTATCATCTCCTTCATAAATTCTTTCCAAATTTGTCCAGATCTCTTTAGAATTTTTTAGATTCATAACATTCACAAGTTTAGTATTATAAAGACCACTTAAAAGAGCATACCTTTCTTTACCATTGTTTTCATAGGCCTTGATCTCATCAGTACTCAGACTATTTGTAGGCATAAGGTATCTAGTCACAATAGACTTCCAAACTCTATATTCAAAGGATACTAGAAAACCTTCCATCCTTGTCTTCTAGAATGCATAATTTGATCCATCAAATAGAGGAGCGTCTCTCTTGTGCACCATCCTAGATCTACCTCAAGTGGTTAATCTTTCTTCCAAGTAACCTTGCTTTGATACCAATTGTTGAATACACAAGAAAACTAAGAGGGGGGTGAATCAATTGTACATTAAAACATCAAAACCCTCATTAAAATTAAGATCCGTGTCAACTTTATTAGCCTTTCATATGTTAGAATGATTTAGCATGAAATTAAATAACAGAAATTGAAGCACATGAACATCATGCACAATAGACCATCAAATTTATAAGGAAAACCTAAGAAGGGAAAAACCACGATGAGGATTATCTCACAATATAAATTAATTGTGATATTGAATACAATAGACTCACTGTTAGAGGGCTCGTTGCCTAAAAGAAAGAAGGGCTCACTACAAGATTATAGAACAGAAGAAGGAAGATGGTTACAATGATAAATCCATCTCAATGCAGCAAAAAAGTCCATCATAGCATCACCAACACATTCACATCCTTTCTAAAGATTGTAGACACCTTTTGTTTACTACTTCTAGTAGTCTAACTCATTAAATATTTCACCGCACTTCACTAATTCACACTTCACAACTCTCCAATTCACATCACACACACTACATATACATCCTCCATCAACACAACACTTATTTATACCTTCTTTAACCTTTAAAGTAGTCTCCAAGTTCAGCTATGCACCTCAACTATACAAATTCAAATTAGGTTAGCATCAAAGCATTCCCACTATGGAAAGGAATGAAGGAAAACCACATCACACCTTAACTCAAATGTAAATCCACTCATATATTCCATTTCATACATCTACAAACATCGAAGAAAATTCACAATTAGTGTAAACACCTAAGGTCGTTCAAACTCGTGTAAACACCATTAAACAATTAATTAAACACTTCATTTAATCATGAGGCAACTCATGGAAAAAAAATCACTTGAACAAAATCTAAAATATTCCACAAACACCATGATATCCAACAAATTCCTTTGCAACAACTTTCACCTAAAGAACAAACACATCATGTACACCCATTTAACCTTTGACATAATGTAACTCAAGAAACTAACTTGCAGAGCTCCAAACTTTGAACCACTTTAACCGAATATTGATATGAGCAATATAAATACACTTCCATAACCACAATACCAAAAACCAAACTACAGAGAAATATGGAGAAAAACCATTTCTCCCAGCACTACAATACATAGTTCACACACTGGTGAACACAAATTTCATTGAACAACGATCTAAAACAAGAAACTATGGATATAACACCATTGAACACCTTTGATCAATATATCCAAACCACACAAGTAGATCTTCAACATAAAAGAAATTCAGAGCAAAATCAAAACATCTTTGTATGCCAGAACACCTCTCAACCACACTGTTTCTTCCTTTATTCATTTTTTTCAAAAGCACTTGGAAATCAAGCACCAGATACATATTCTCATTATCTTCAACACTTCCTCATCATCACCAAACCATTTGCAACATAACTCAACCAAACAACATCCACAAATAGAAGCTTATCAAAGCAACACTAGAGGTTGACACTAGTAACACTTACTAATGACAACATAATGGAAACAATCAAAGAATCACCACAAAATCATCAATGCAACAACATATATATGTTGACATCAATGACAACACCAACTACACATACTTGCAACACTGTCACTTTTTAAAGATGTGAATCCTAGAGATAATATTTTTCACTTCAAATTTAAATATTTTGATTCCAAAGGGATATTACATGATGCCATCTACAAAAATACTAATTTTCTTTGAATATTATCTTATTTTGAATTTGGACTAATCATTGCTATGATGTAATCTTAGTCATTTATTTTGTAACTATGGTATGTCATGTCTATTAGAGGGTCATCACTATCTTTTTATGAGGACTAGAAATTGTTGATAACTATGGGGAAGATTATTAAATAATTATCATTTTTTTCTCACTTCATGGTTTCCTTTTGCTTAGATGAGTAAAACTGTTTATTTACACTTATAATAATTATGAATTTAATACTAGTACAAGTCATATGCATTATAAATGAGAAATGATTGTAAATACTTGTCAATATTTTAGAATATCAAAATATTACACCAATATTTGGGTGTATTTTGATCTCTTGCTTAATTTGATAAGTTTTCATGAATAATTAATGTGATATTTGAGAATATCAAAATATTGCACCATTTTTGTGAATAATTATGGTGATATAAACTAATTAAAGTGTCTATTCATGAATATAAAATGTATTTTTGTAAAATCATTAAAATTTTACTATTTTTAATCCCTTTCCATTTTCTTTTGCTATTTTTTTAATTTATTTAAATATATGGTCAAGTTTCACAAGAATAGATCAAAGTTATCTACAAGTCTTGAAAATAATACTAAATAATTTATGATGTTTGTGATTAGAGATGAAATTGTATTAAATTTTGTTGATATTTCTATAGATTCATCTCATCATAGACTCCAAATTGCATGAACAAATGTGTAAGTTCCTTTTGTGAATTATCCTACAACAAACTTTGAGTACAAACCAGTACATCAAGACCTAAAAATTGAAGCCTTGGGATAACAAAAATCTATTTTATAATTTAAATATATTTTGAGAGAGATATTTTTTATAGATATTATTTATGTTGTGCATGCCTACAAAAACACATCAATAAATATTTACTATAAATATGGGATATTTTACTAGTGAGCAAGAAATTTTTGAACTACAATCCAATGTAGCCACTACCTCTACCAAGATGAAAATGATAAGAAAAAGAAGTAATATTTGAAGAGGTACATAATTGAACTCCAAGGATATATCAAACATCTAACTACTCCTCTACAAGCTATAGATAAATCCTTAACGATCCAAGACTTAATCTCTCGAGAAGAATCCTCTTCATTGGATAAATAAACTAAAAAAAGAGGGTGAGGAAACATCAAGGAAGAAGAAAATTATTGGAAAGTTCAATTAGCTAGTAGGAAATAATTAATAAAAATGGAGAACAATGCAAAATAGGAAAGAAAAAATAATATAGAACTTCCTAGATTTATGGTGATTGAAAGCATGAATGATCAAATGTTATTCAAAGAGAATATCCCAAGTCATGAAATAATTCCAAGATAAGAAAATGAATGAAATTCTTAAAATGGGAAGAGTGCATCAAAGAAATGAAAAAATAGGAGGAAAGGCAATAGATTTGAAATCTGACGAATTAATATTCATAAGGAAAATAATTGGTCTCAATTTCCATCAAGATGAGACGTGAGAGAAATTTTTAATGCAAGAGGAATTTAAAGAAAGATGATCATTGACACATTGGAACAAAAGGTAGAGGAATTTAATGACTATTTATTAATTAAATCTATTGAGATTAAATATTTAATAAATGAGTATGAAAATAATTAACATATGAGAAATATAGGGTACTTCATAATTTTATCCTCTTACAAAACCTACCATGGAAATTCAAGGAAGACCAAGATAGGAGAAAAATCTAGAAGGCTCTAATCACGTATGAATATTACCATTGGAGAGAGGTAGAGAAGGATGATGAAATGATAATTGAGTCTTATATAGAAGATTAATCTTGGAGAAGATAATTTCCTAATTTGTGAGACCCCAATGATCAATTGCACGTCAAGCAAAGAAATGAATATTCTCAAGTATATATTTTTGTAAAGGGATATTCTCGTATTTTAAGTCTTGGCCATTTATTCTCAATTTTAATCTTGATCGTATATTTGTAACTAATTTTTGGTGCCTTGAGTTTATAAAAGGGTCATCAATCTACCATTTCAAAAGGAGATAAGTTGTTGATAATTTTGGAAAGATAAATAAAGAATTTTTATTTCTTTGTTTCCTTCATGATTTATTTTCATGTATATTAGTGAATTTTCTCTTCAATTACTAAAAAAATTATAATTGTGAACATCAATACTTGTCATTTATCTATGAATATCAAAAAGGACATGAATATTATTTCATATTCTAGAGTTGTGTCATGATTTTGGGTATTTTAATAGCCTCTTTCGTAATTTGAAAAAATTTATTGAATTTTGAACCATATGCATGTAATTGTGACTACATATGGTGAAATATATATTGGTTACATGATTTCCAATTATAAATTCATGTGTTAATTTGTATAATTTTCTTAAGTATGATTCCTAACTCTTTCCTTCTCCCCTTTTCTTTTTCTATTTTATTTAGCTGACATAAATTCTTAGGCAAATTTAAATGAAAAGTAGATGATATGAACCTTTTGTGTGATAAAAATCCAATATGAAAAATCTTGTAAGGGTTTGAATCTAGATAACCCTATATTTGGACTTATAAACTTTAAATTCCTCTTGTTAAAAAGTGATCCACAAAAAAAAATTGAACTATCTTGTACGTCAAGACCTAACATTCAAAGCCTTGGGATAATCAATTTTTTTTCTAGAATTTTATTTTCTTTCAAGAGAGGTATGATTCATTGTCAATTTTATCTAGGTTTACCATGACCAACACACATGTCAACATGCAGTATAAGGTAGCCAAATGATATACTCTATTTTTGGATTTACCTAAGATGTCATCTATATAGTCTTTGAGAACATCATGAAACATGTCATGGAAATCATAGTCATGGCATGTTGATGTGTGGCATCAACATTATTGAGAACAAAATGAATAAATTTATAATAGAAGGTTCCCCATGGGTGATGGAGGTTATTTTATAGTATTATTTTCTTATACCTAGAGAAGCATCCATAAGGGACAAAATCCCATGTCTTGTTTTTAGGTCAACTATCATGTTGTTGTTAAGGAGAAGAAAAAAATCCTTGGGAAATTTATTGTTGATGTTTTTCAAATGAGTGTATACTTTGATGATTTTTTAATTTTAGTAATTAGAATTGCATTTGAGACTCACTTAGGATAATTTATGGGCTGAAAATATCCAATATCTAATATTTTGTAGTTCTTCCTTCATATTGAGGTTCAGTTTGGGATACAATTTTGTAGCTTATAGTATACTAGTTTGACTTCAATTCATACCACAAAGTTATGAATAACTAATGATGCTTCTAAACCTAGTAGCTCAACATAGGACCATGCAAATACATCAAGGTAGTCTCAAAGCACTACCAATATGTTCATTTCAAGATTAAAAAATTGTTGATCTCAATGTGATCTTAGGATTTTCTTATGTACGTTTTTTCTAGCACACCCGGTGGGACACAAGTTTTTCACAAATGTCTAACTAGGGATTTTTTAGAAACATTTTATAAATCAGACTAGCTAGGGAGGCTGACAATCTCATGCCCAGAGTTCAAACTACAACATCTTCTAGAGAAAATTTTGAGTACTCCCAACTACCCTCTTCGGCCCCTAGGAGGAGACAAGTTTCAAGTTATGTATCGCTTGTCAAGAGCAATAGACTAGGAAGTGTTAGCCCACAATCTAGAGCTTTCTCCACTCCCTTAGGAGGCCAAACCTTTCAAATTAGAATACCCATCTACCTTATCCATAGGAATCTATTTTCAATGGCTCACCTAGGTGCTCCTGCTCCTAGAAATTTTGTAACCTGGGATAGTGGCAGCCCGCTACTTCCACCTTTTCTCCCAGATGTGTGGCCCGCCATACCTGCCAATGCTCTCAAAAAAAAAATTAGGTTTACTAGAGAGGATTTAAAAACCCCTTTTGAACACCTCTAAGACATAGCAGAGGTTTGTAGAGTCCATAACATCGTGGAGGAAAATGTAGCCTTCAGATTATTGGTTGCGTCTTTCAAAGGGAAGGCTCGGGAATGGTATAGATCCATAACTTTTGGTTCCATCTGCTCTTGGGATCAACTCAGAGAGAAACTATTCGAGCGCTTCTTAGAGAGGAGATCGCTCCTCCTTGCTACATCAATTAATCACTATCAAGAGATCCCTGCAAGAGGCCATGATCGATTTGAACATCAGGTTTCAGAAAACCTGGTAGAGGATTCCTATGATAGACAAGCCTATGCGCCATGAAATTTATGTTCTATCTAAAGGATTTCAACTTAGACATCACAGTCCTAGTACAATGAATGGGAGGAGATACCTTGCCCAACGCAAATGATCTAGTTGTGCATATGGAGAACAATCTAATTAACGCGAGGAAAATTCCACCACGACCATCGATGCCCATGTTCACAGAGATATCTAGTGTACCCCAGGAGGAAGCAACTCCTAGTACCTCTACCCCACTCCCTAGCACATCAGCTACACTGCCACCATCCATGTATATATACCCAGGCATGCAACCTAGTACGTTAGGCTCCTCTTCACTAGCAGCGGATGTCAATGATATGAAAAGCCTCATGTAGTCCTTTTTAAATGAGCTAGTCCTTATTCAATGTTAGAAGGTGGCACCTCTGAAGCCTCCCACACCAAATTATCAAGGACGAAGGTCACCTTACCAACACAACACATACCAAGGAGCTCCAAAAGGAGGGAATCAACAACAAGAATCTACAAACCAAATAGTCTCGGTCATAATGCTGCTTTAGAGTGTCCAAAATAGCTTGAACAAGGATTTGGTCCTAGGTTAGAACAACCTGGAAAAAGATGATAACATGTGGTGCTTCCCATGTAATGATGGCCATATGCACCAAAATTGTCTAAGGGGAAATCTTCAAGAGAAGATAGAAGAATAGAGAGGCTAAGGTGTGTTTTTAAGCATGGAGGATTATCAATCTCCTAGAATGGAGAATGCCTGGTTCAAAGAATAGACACAGGGGATGTCTTTAGAGAAAGAACTAGATATCTCATTGGACCAAGCACTTTTTTCTTGGATGGAGGAGGAAGATGCGGTATTTGAAAATGATGTTTCGACAACTAGTGCTCCACAGGTATAGTCAAATTTTTATTTTGATCCAAGAGAAGACTCGCCAGAGAGTACATACAAAAAAATCCACAACAATCACAGCCATAACCACAAATACAACAAGCTTCATAGATGTGGCCCACTTATCAGTTGCAGGCTCCACCATTTCTAGGGAGGGATATGGACAAGGCCTTGAGCCCATCTACGTCGGATTGGCCTTTTTCTAAGGAAAAATAAATACCACCATTTAAGCCTAAGGTCCCACCTGTACACATCTAAAAATGGTCACATCATATTAGCCTAGTAAATTAATTAAATATGTATTATTTAATTAATCTTCTTGATTCAACTATATTTAAATAAATTTAATAATTTATTTATAAATGTTCACGTTTTCTATAAATCATTCACTATTATCACTTTCTCATGTCTTCTTAATTAATTAAATAAATACCATTATTTATTTTAATTAATTATCACATTACTTTATTATATAAAGTGAATACATTTCTTCAAAAATCAAAACCCATAACCATACACTTAATTAAATATTTCATATTTAATTAAAAAAGTTTCTAAAATATTCTCTAAACGTATAATTAAATATTTATATTTAATTGGAAGATTCCATTTGCACATGTCACAAGAAATTAAATAAAATTATTATTTAATTGAGCAATTATCTTCAACAAACAAAACTACTTCATGACAAATGGCAATTTGTCTCCATTTTTGAATGAGGAGGTTTTGTGGGTTGAAAACACAATCCATATTTTTCTCTCCAGCAGCTATATTCTCTCCAACCTCTCCATCTCTCACCATCCATTCTTCCAAGCTAAATCTCAACCATTGAAGCTTGCCAACAAAGATTTTTCCTTTTGAAAATTTATAAATACAGCCTCCTTGCTCTTCCAAAAGATAGATTTTAGTTGCATAGTAAGAGCATTATAGTGAAATATCTCCAGCAATCAAGCACAGTAATCTAGTTTCCATTCATAGCTTAATCATGTTCATTAGCTGCATAATAAGCTATATCATCTTACAATCATTTAGCATAGGAGTCTATATTTCTTAGCTTGCATAATACTCATTCTTGGAGTGGTCATTCTATTGAGTTGCTGGTTAAACCAACTTAGAGAAAATTATTTCTATAAAAACACTAAAGATAGAGGACAATGGAATGACTAAAGAATATTAAGTTTTTTTTACTTAATTCGAGTTTCCTTCAATCTAATGTTTCATTGGTGTGTTAGTTTACTTTCTAATTAGACCACATATTATAACAACACATTTTTGGCATCCATTGTGGGGCCTTGCCCCATTTTTAATATTTTTACTGCAGGTTTTCTGACAAGTGACAGACTGGAGCTTCGGTTTAGCGCATACGAGATCTGTTTTGGCGTATCTAACAACTGTTTTAGTGCTTTTGGACTCTGTTTTAGTGCATCTGGCACTTGTTTTAGCGCATATAACTTATTTTTTAGCGCATCTATGGTTTAGAGCATACGAGGCTTGTTTTAGTGCTTTTATAGTCAATCTTAAAATGGCCATATCTTGGTCATATTTTGGTCTTTTTCAGAGCTATTTTTTTTAAATGGGGTAGAATTTCATAAGCTATCTAATGGTGCAGGTGTTTATCAGCTTTGACAGAGTTAAAATTTTCAAATTCTCACTTAATGTCAAACCACAATAAAACTTGGTCTAAATTTTAGGGTTTTTATGCTTAATCATTTATCTAACCCTCATATCTTATTTTTTCTTGATCCCATCTAACATTTAGAGCTTGTATTGTAGGTTTTAAAGGACCATGGAGCATGAAAATGAAATAAAAAGAATTATCACATGATTGTAACAAGTGTTTTTAAAACACTTTGGGAGTTCTGTAGCGCATATGACCTTTGTTCTAGCACATAATCTCATTCTTAATTTGTTTTTTGGATCCGACGTGACCACGGCTAGTGGTTTTATTGTTAGTTTTAAGTTAAAATGAAGCAATCCTAGGATAGAAATTTAAAATCTGGAATTTATCAATCCTAGAGTAGTCACCAAACATTGTTTTATCTTGGTTAAAATGAATCCAATGCTTTTTGTGGAGAAACATCTTCAATTAGTGGGTATGTGCAGGATCATCATGAAAAAAATAGGCCCTTAAGTGGCAATAAAAAGATAAAAAATCAAAGTTAGACAACTTGACATAAAAATTTGAATAAGTTATCTATATTATTTCAAAAAAATGTAAAAATAGAATCTGTAGAAAATTGAATGTAGTTTCTAAATTACTAGACCTTTATTTTTTTTTTTTAAATCTATTTGGTGAGAATTTTAAATTTCAATGCAGTAGTATTTAAATTTCAGGGTAAAAATAAGAAGTAGGTGTATGTCTGACCACCCTAACCACAATAAAATGATAATATTTTTTTATAAGCTTTTAGATATAAGTAGACTCATGTCCCAATGTGATGCATATTTTTTTATAATTGTTTTCCATGTAAATAATTAATTATGAATTTTTTATTACAACTTTTAAAAAATCTAAAAGCTTGTCTGTCTAACCACCTTAACTTGGTAAAAAATTCATGAAATTCAATTTTTTTTTTTTTAATCCTATAGTATGCGAAGCATAAAATGTCACGCATTTTTCAAATTCAAAAAATGTGATACCATTTGAAAGTTATAGATGTTTTTCAATCATCCTATCAATCAGGACTTTATTCGTAATTCTAATAGAAAATGAATAATAATTATTTATTAAATTCAAAGTAAAGCATAATTTATATTGGTAGAAAGCTGAGAATATCCTCTAAAAACCCTTTTTGTTTCTTCAATTTTGGGTAAAAAAAAAGTTGTCAACCACATGGGCCATAATATGGCTTACATATCACCACTTTTTGGCCCATCATGATTCTGCACATACCCTAGTGTAGAAAATTTTCATTTGGATTTAAAACTCAACCACTTGTTTGTTGTGATTGTTGGGTAATAGATTTATTCAATCCCCTTTACTGGGTGACCGAAACACTAGACTTACCTTTTCATTTTATGCATTTCATGTTTTATTAAATCCTTTAGAAGGTCTGTCGTAGTGGGAAAAAGTACTCACCCTACAGGAACGACCTAAGTGGGAATAACCAAAGCCAGGTTTTCCAACCCACTTTAATCAAAACTGAATTTTGGGGAAACCCATATTCAACGGAAGTGAGCAAGATAACCATCCCCAAAATCTTTGTTTTAAAGATTGGGAGGTCTCTTGAGGAAGTTTATCTATTGCCACGCCGAATGGATACCTTTACTATGAACCATAGTGTAGAAATCCAATCATGTAAGTATCCAAACGTCATAATATTCACAGTGCAAGGGGAGGGAAGAATCTGCCCCCAAGACACTCACCATATAATTTCCATGAGTTGTTTTCTCAAGGGATCGAGAAATATAACCTTGAGTACGCACCTGGAAAAGACAAAAACACGGGCGCCCTCTAGGGGGTGACATGGTTGTGTGATTCGATGCAATTATAAGATGTGGGCTATGATTACTATGATGACCCTTTGACCATTAAGAGTGTGTCTGCTTGAAGTGTCTTCTTGTTCAAATACCACTAAAAATTAAAAAAGGGTCATGCTCGATCCTTGAACATACACTCAATGTTTTAGATTCTATGTCTTTAAAAACAACTGTCTTCCTATTTCATATTGTGTTTTCAAAACATTAATTCAGATAAGATCATCTAGAAAACACAAGAATTTGGCAAATCAAACCATGAAATTTATTTAAGGGATAGGAAATCAACAATAGAGCAAAACTTGGAAACATTAGGCTTTTGCAAAATCCTTATTTTCACAAACTACGATCAAAACATCACAAAGTGTAACATCACCTTTATTTTTGATTTCTAGTTTAATTCCCACAACAAGATAATCATCCTTCCAACCAAGGAATCACGAGCTAAAAAATTAGAAATTTCTTAAGTCATATCAATAGAATTCTCATTCTATTCTGACTAAGATATCCCAAAAATTGCACTCTCTCATTTTGTGATCAAAGTTAGTTGAAATTTGGTGTAAGCATATGCATATTTCCAAAAGCTCCTAAAAACAAAGAGAAGAAGACGAAAGAAGAGATCCACTTTACAACATGGGTGATAGGGAAGAAAAAAAATTTCATAGGCTTCATGGAAATAGTTCAAATGATGAAATAACTGATGAAATGCTTCAAGAAGCTGAACAAGATCCACAGTTTCTCTTAGCTATGGAAAATATTTTAGAGAAAAATAAAGGACACTTTCTTTTATTGGCAAACCAAGGTGCCAAATTGCCCTTTGACTATGACATGGATAAAATTAAAGAGGATCCTGAAAAGAATGAAACTCCCTTAAATGATCTTAGTACTCTTACCCAACAAATAAGAGAAATCCAAAGACAAATCAAGGAAATACAAGGGGGAACAACTAAAAATTCCTTTGACAGAAATATGAATGTAACATCTTCTCTTCCAAAAACAACATCATCCAAATTCAATGTTTTTGAATTTTTGCAAAGGATCAATGGGAAGCCCAAATCTAAGCCATCAAATAAAATTGACCAATCTTGTCATGTCATGCATTTATCTTCATCCCCCATAATTCAAAATAAACCTCACGATTCTTCCAACCAAGTTAACGATTCCATTCAATCACCTTCTTCAATCATATCCTCTACATCCAATGATTCATTTCAATCTACACATATCGACCAAAACATTCTTTCCACTCCATCCCATGATACCAAAATCCTAAAAACCCTTCCAATCTTTGATCAAGATCCCATCTCTCCAGAATCATATGATGATCCCCTCCTTTCATTATTTACCCTTGATAATCCTCTTCCATATCAAGAACAAAATATTCTTCCAAGTCCTCCCTCCACCCCATATTATGAATCCATACCCTCTCATGACTCAATCACATCCCAGGAGCATTAAAATTCTTCCATCCTATCCAAAGATTCCATTCCATCTGATTATCAAGCTACTCCATCTCCTTCATCTAATGATTCTTTTCCTAGTCAAGATCAAAGTATCCCATCATCCTCATGTCAAGGGCTTATCACACCTCTTCAAGCTATCCATGAACCCCGCACCTATAAATTGGGATCCTCTACCTTTATCAACTCCTGTTTACTTCCAACACCTATCCTTTCATCCATATCATATCCTCCTCAAAATGGAATCACATCTTGTTTCACAAACAACTCATATCCCATGGGTAAATGAATGTGAAAAATTATGAATTACAAAGGCAAAGGCTTAGGCCTTCATGAACAAGATATCCTAGAACCCCTTTCTATCCAAGCACATCCATATTCTCATAGCCTTGGTTATATACCTCATGCTCAACCTAGGTATCCTAGTTCATCAAACTCTCCATCTATCCTAGGTCCTTATCCTAGTCCACCAAACACTCCTTCTATCCTAGGTCCTTATCCTAGTCCATCAAACATTCCATCTATCCTTGGTCCTTATCATCCCAACCCTAGCTCATCAACCCTTCCATCCATATTAGGGTCCCACATTTATCCATCTCCTATTCTTCAAGAACAACAAAGGCACACATCCTTGATCCACTTTCAAAATTATTCCTACATTAACTCATCCATCATACCTTCATATCATTCATCTCAATACACTCCTCCCATTGCTCTTGGAAGCAATTTTGGGTGCCAAATGTCAAAAGCTTCAATATAAAAATCCACATGTATCAAAGGATCAACATGTCTCCTCGAAGAGTCATGCAAAAATAAAATGAAATTTGATCCAAAAATCAAAATAAAAATCCAAAAGGCCACAAAGTCCCATCAAAAATCAAAAGAAAAATTCCCATAAAGGTCCATCAAGTCAAAAGGAAAATTCAAAAGGCACAAAGGCCTATCAAGTCAAAAGAAAAATTTCAAAGACCGCAAAGGTCCATAAATCAAAGAGAAAAATCTCAAAAGGCCACAAAGGCCCATAAATAAAATATCAAAAATAGAAAAAGTCTCATAGAAGTAAAATCAAAATTGGCATCCAAATTTACTAATCCGAAAGCTTTTCCCCATCTCCCATCTAAAAACATATCACCTTCCAAATCCACTTTTCCTCCATCACCCTTCAAGGTGTGTGCCAATGTTAATCTTGCCATCCTTTCCATCTATCCAACACCAAGCCTTCCAACCTCCTATCCATTATCCAACATCCATCCCCCATTCTCCTCCTTTAATTCAAAGCTTTGCATAAGGCCTTAGCTTCTACTATCATGCCAACATTTATAAGTCTTATTCCCATTCCCATGGTCTATTAGAGTGAATATTCAAGGAATATTAGTCATGAAACTTGATGCTTAAATCCTTCCTCCACCCCCCTATCATGCAAATATTATCTTCCATTTTCCTTTTATCATTCATGGTCATTATCCTCATTTTCACCTTTGATCTTGACAAGGTTAAGGATCTTCTTGAAAATCATGCATCTTATCCTTCATCCAACTATTCCATACCATATCTTCCATCATGCATCTTCTTTTATATTGTGGGGCATATTGTTTCTTCAATTTATCATCCCATTCCATCTTAAATGTCCTTGCAAAAATCCAAAAAAATCAGAAAACATCAAAATCCAAGAAAGAAAAAAAAAATCAAAATATTTCCCAAAATCCAAAACAAAATCAATAAATCATATGCTTTCATCAATAAATTGGTCGTGTCTCACCCTAGACTGGGGGCAAAATTATGAATTCACTACGGGCAATCAACTTTTTGAACTTTTTGAGCAAACAAACAACAACATGTGTCAAGTATTACATCAACAATCAAATATCCAATCAAGTTTGGTCAAAATAGCTTTGAGACATGTCACACATTGAAACTGAAACAAACTGGATGATCTTAATCTGAATACAATGAATGGAACACTTAAAGCATAAGTTGAATTATTTTTTTAAAATTTGATGACACCATATCTCTGGAGTGACTCAATGATGTACTGAACTAGAGTCACATGGGGGGAGTATGATTTTTCTTTGTTTGTTTTCTGTGAGTTGATCATTATTACTATGCAAAACTATTGTGGGACATGCTCTACAAAGTATCATTGATGACATTTCAGAATTTGCATAGGAAAAGGGTTAACTCTTGTCTGTTTATGCAAGCAATACTCAGGTCATCTTGCTTCAATTATACCTCAATGATTGTATTAACTTTCTATGTCAAACATCATGGAAGCAGTACTCGGGTCATCAATTGTGTGAATATCCCCTTTGATGCTTGTACTCACTTCCAACATATTATAAGCTCAATGATGAGACGTAAAGCATAAAGCAGCTCACAAAATGACAACTTTACATTTTAGTTTGCATATTAGATAGATTGCATCCATCTTAGTTTATGCATGAGCATTATCATATCCATCACATCTCATCTGCATTATCTCAATCTATTCATCCAATCCTTTCTTCCAATCTTATCTCAATCAATTCATCCAATCCTTTCTTCCAATCTCATCTAATCAATCCATTCAATCTAGAACAAATCATTTAATCATACATTTGGTCTTGTTCCTAGCCTTACTGCAAGCCTTGATCATCATCATCATCGGGATGTATCCTTCCCTTATCAACAACACTCTCATCATCATCATCATTGGGATGTATCCTTCCCTATCCTTGTTTTGTTTTGGGATGTATCCTTCCCTCATCAACAACACTATCATCATCATCATGAATCCATATTGTCTTGTAGTTTGATTGGGGAAACATCATACTTATTTTTGAATCCATTTGTGCTTTCTTTCTTCTCATTTTCTCTTACCAATCTCATATCGCTTATCATCCTCTCTTGTCCATCATTTTGCATCATCTTCCTCATCTCACCTTTCATCTAATCGATCCATCATCTCAATCCAATCATTTAATCATTCAATAAATCAAATCACTCTTACTATTTATTTTCATCAATCATGAAAGCAAATTTATCAATCTTACTATTTGTTTTTCATCAATCATCCTATCATTCTTATCAGTCATAATCAATCAATTATCACAAATTCACTATCACATGCTGAATCAATTGGAAAACATCATCATCATCATCTCATATCAATCTTTCAATAGTGGTTTTCATCAAATCATCTTTATCCGCTGATGAAGCGGATAGCAAGTCAGTAAACATTTCCAAAAATCATCTTTATCCAATTCATCACCTGAGAGGGCATACATATATAGCATCATCAGTCAATTTTCAAAATCTGGGGTAATTTTTTTAAATTCTTTGAAGAAATGCGTAAAACACATCACTTCAAAGAGGAGAAAAATGTACACATCTAAAAATGGTCACATCATATTAGCCTGGTAAATTAATTAAATACGCATTATTTAATTAATCTTCTTGATTCAACTATATTTAAATAAATTTAATAATTTATTTATAAATGTTCACATTTTCTATAAATCATTCACTATTATCACTTTCTCAAGTCTTCTTAATTAATTAAATAAATACCATTATTTATTTTAATTAATTATCACATTACTTTATTATATGAAGTAAATACATTTCTTCAAAAATCAAAACCCATAACCATACACTTAATTAAATATCTCATATTTAATTAAAAAAGATTCTAAAATATTCTCCAAACATATAATTAAATATTTATATTTAATTGGAAGCTTCCATTTGCACATGTCACAAGAAATTAAATAAAATTATTATTTAATTGAGAAATGATCTTCAACAAACAAAACTACTTCATGACAAATGGTAATTTGTCTCCATTTTTGAATGAGGAGGTTTTCTGAGTTGAAAACACAATCCATCTTTTTCTTTCCAGCAGCTATATTCTCTCCAACCTCTCCATCTCTCACCATCCATTCTTCCAGGCTAAATCTCAACCATTGAATCTTTCCAACAAAGCTTTTGTCTTTTGAAAATTTATAATACAACCTCCTTGCTCTTCCAAAAGATAGATTTTACTTGCATAGTAAAGGCATTATAGTGAAATATGTCCAGCAATCAAGCATAGTAATCTAGTTTCAATTCATAGCTTAATCATGTTCATTAGTTGCACAATAAGTTGTATCATCTTAAAAAAACTTAGCATAGGAGTCTATATTTCTTAGCTTGCATAATACTCATTCTTGGAGTGGTCATTCTATTGAGTTGTTACTTAAACCAACTGAGAGCAAATAATTTATGTAGAAACACTGAAGATAGAGGACAATGGAATGACTTTGAAGAATATTTAGTTTTTTTTACTTAATTAGAGTTTCCTTCAATCTAATGGTTCATTGGTGTGTTAGTTTACTTTATAATTTGACCACATATTCTAACAACACATTTTTGGTGCCCACTGTGGGGCCTTGCCCCATTTTCAATATTTTTATTGTAGGTTTTCTGACAGGTGATGGACTGGAGCTTCGTTTTAGCGCATACGAGCCTCAGATTAGCACATACGAGCTTTGTTTTGGCACATCTGACAACTGTTTTAGTGCATTTGGACTCTGTTTTAGTGCATCTGGCACTTTTTTTAGCGCATATGACTTTTGTTTTAGTGCATCTGTGTTTTAGCGCATGCGAGACCTGTTTTAGCATTTTTATAGTCAATCTTAAAATGGTCATATCTTGGTCATATTTTGGTCTTTTTCAGAGCTTTTTTTTTTAAAATGGGGTAGAATAAGCTATCTAATGGTGTAGGTGTTTATTAACTTTGAAAAAGTTAAAATTTTCAAATTCTCACTTAATGTCAAACCACAATGAAACTTGGTCTAAATTTTAGGGTTTTTATGCTTAATCATTTATCTAACCCTCATATCTTCTTGTTTCTTGATCCCATCTAACATGTAGAGCTTGTATTACAAGTTTTAAAGGACCATGGAGAATGAAAATGAAAGAAAAGGCATTATCACTTGATTGTAACAAGTGTTCTTAAAATTTGGGGAAATTTTTTAAAATTCTTTGAAGCAATGCGTAAAACACATCACTTCAAAGAGGGGAAAAATGTACACATCTAAAAATGGTCACATCATATTAGCCTGGTAAATTAATTAAATATGCATTATTTAATTAATCTTCTTGATTCAACTATATTTAAATAAATTTAATAATTTATTTATAAATGTTCACGTTTTCTATAAATCATTCACTATTATCACTTTCTCATGTCTTCTTAATTAATTAAATAAGTACCATTATTTATTTTAATTAATTATCATATTACTTTATTATATAAAGTAAATACATTTCTTCAAAAATCAAAACCCATAACCATACACTTAATTAAATATTTCATATTTAATTAAAAAAGCTTCTAAAATATTCTCCAAACATATAATTAAATATTTATATTTAATTGGAAGCTTCCATTTGCACATGTCACAAGAAATTAAATAAAATTATTATTTAATTGAGAAATTATCTTCAACAAACAAAACTACTTCATGAAAAATGGCAATTTGTCTCCATTTTTGAATGAGGAGGTTTTGTGGGTTGAAAATAGAATCCATCTTTTTCTCTCCATCAGTTATATTCTCTCCAACCTCTCCATCTCTCACCATCCATTCTTCCAGGCTAAATCTCAACCATTGAAGCTTGCCAACAAAGCTTTTACCTTTTGAAAATTTATAAATACAGCCTCCTTGTTCTTCCAAAAGATAGATTTTAGTTACATAGTAAGAGTATTATAGTGAAATATCTCCAACAATCAAGCACAGTAATCTAGTTTCAATTCATAGCTTAATCATGTTCATTAGCTGCACAATAAGTTGTATCATCTTACAATCATTTAGCATAGGAGTCTATATTTCTTTGCTTGCATAATACTCATTCTTGGAGTGGTCATTCTACTAAGCTGTTGCTTAAACCAACTAAGAGCAAATAATTTCTATAGAAACACTGAAGATAGAGGAGAATGGAATGACTTTGAAGAATATTTAGTTTTTTTTACTTAATTAGAGTTTTCTTCAATCTAATGTTTCATTGGTGTGTTAGTTTACTCTTTAATTGGACCACATATTCTAACAACACACTGCCAATCAGAATGCTTAATGTGGTGGAGCAATTAAAGAAGGTGCCCACTAATGTATCTCTGTGGCATGCTATATCAATACCAGAGCAGAAGATCTTGCTCCAAGAGGCATTATAAAAGGGAGAAAGGTCACCGTGAGAGGATATGATCCCACTGTGTAATCAAGATTGACAAAAAGGGGTCGTGTTGGACCCCCAACCCTCGAGAGCTATGGAATATGTGAATTCCACAGACAATACAAATGTAAAAGACGTAAGAAAACCAAAGCCCACCCCTTCCTTTTTAACGCTTATTATCGGAAATAAGATTTTGCACAATAATATGATTGGTTCAAGAGCTAGTACCATGGTCATGCCCAAACAAGTGGACGACACCCTGAATCTTAAGTACAAGCATCTCGAGAAAGGGTTCATGTAATTAGATAGGAATAAATTCTTGACTGTCGGCCACATCAAGGATCTTTCTTTTACCCTTTTCTCATGTTTGATCCAAACCGTCACACAAGAAGGGAAGTAATTGACATTCCCCCTGTCTTGGGGATGTGCCTCTTAAGAGATGTCACATTTGGGTGGATATCTAGCACTTGATTGGTCCCACTTGATATTGTGAACTAAGTATGAGGTGGAGATGAAGATCCTATTTGAATCCCTACTATAATGTAGATTTTTTGGAGTATTTGCTGTACGGATTAAGATGATCAAATCTAACAAATAATCTAAATAAAAACAACAAAGAATGAGTAAAAATGAACAAAAAAATAATAACTATAATTAGAACAGTCTCACCGAATATGCGTCCACTCCTTCGAATTATCTTGATTGTCCTTCTCCATTTTTTTGTCTCAGTATTCTTGCCCTTAGAATTTTAGTATTGATGCAAGCATAAACTTGTTGAATGTCTAAGCAAAATATCAAAGATAATATGTTCTTCTCAAAAGTATTGATTTCGAGAGGAGGAATAATGATAATGACAGGCCATTTTATAGATTTTGGGTTTTCGAATGATCGTCTCAAATTCAAAAGAGAGATCGACAAATGAGATTGATGAATGTCATGCGATGTGAGTTCTATGTCAGTTAGAAAATGAGTTAGGAAAGTCTGTAGGATAAATATTAAATTAGAATGATAACTTAATCTTGCATCAAGACTATTCGAAAATAGAAAGAACACCAATTCAAGATTAAATAAACAATTTAATCTTCATTTAAGAGTCTTTGAAAATAGAAGAAATAGACTTTGAAGGAGAAAGACAAAGTTATAACTCAAAGAATAAAGAATTCAAATGCACACATGAATTAATTAATTAAATAAAGATATTTAAATAATAAACACATTCATGCATATGAGTTAGAACTAGTTAACTGACTAGTTGTGACAGAGAGTCTTCTCGCAAAGATGATTAGATATCGAATCCGAAGATAACTAGCGGATTTAAAATAGATCTTGAGTTAGAAGGTGAGTGAATGATTAGTGAACTGAATGATAGAAGAATGTGACATAAACAATTAAGTATGAATTAAATGTTAATTTAATTCAACATTCAAAAATGAAAGATTTAATTAAATAAATAATGTAATTTTTTAATTGACTGTTTGAAAAGGATTAAATCAATAATTAAATAATAAATATGTAATTATAGTTGAAATATGAGAAAAGGGGTAATTAAATAATAAATTATTTAATCAAGAAGGAGAATTAATTAGTTAGCAACATAATTAAACAAATATGATTTATTTAATTAATCAAGTTGAATAAAGGTCATTATGAATTAATTAAATAATTAAAAAGGTTATTTAATTAATAGAGAAAATATGTGTTTAGAAAGGGTAATTAAATAATAAAAATTATTTAATCATGACCATGGATAATAGAAAATTATGTCAAAAGTGGTACTCGCAGGCCTAGACCAATTTTCGGTGTCTACAGTTTTCCCCTCTTCGGTACAGTGTTGTTTCGGCGTTGTGTCAAATAAAATATGCCCTGATTGTGTCCCAACATGAAATGGGTTAGGGTATGCCCCCTCAGGAAAATTGAATTTTTTTTGAAATTTAAAAAAAAAAATTAGGAAATATTACCGATAAGTCAAAATGATGGTCAGAAATGCTATGGAGTTGACATAATTTAATTTGGAAGTGTTATGGACGTGTACGAGTCATTAGAAATTGGAAGGTTAAGCGACCAATAGACAAGGGTAGAAGAAATACCACCCAAACCCTAGGTATAAATAGGAATTAGGTTGAAAACCAATTCATTTGCACCCGCAAGAGTTGAAGAATTGAGAAAGTTGCTCTGAGCATTGGATGAAGATGTCTCCAATTCCCTGAACATCACATCGCAGATATTAGATCAGGACTTTTAGATGGCCAGTCGATGCAGGACCACCGGTATGTACCCTAAAATGAGCTTTTGAAATTTCAATTTGCACATAGTTTTAGGCATTTAAAATTTAGTTAAGCACATGTTGTCTTTCGCATTCGACGCATATGCGTTCGTGCGCAACGCATCTACCTACGGAACGACGCATGTGCAAAAAGACACCTAGGATAATATAGGTCATTTAGGTATTCAATGCAAATGAATTGAAATGCACCGCATTTGTAGCTATAAATCGCATCTGCATTTAGGATAGATGCATGTAGGATAGTGAAATGCAAGTGTTAATATGAAATGCATATGCATTTAGCTAGGTAGAATGAATCTTGCACTGCAATTGTATTTTCGAAATGCATTTTTATTTGGTATAATGGTTTGGATTTTGTGCAACGCATATGATATGTGCAATGCAAATTCTTGTAATGCAATGCATTTATATGAATGCATCGCATATGTCATAGTGAGCTGCATTTGGTTGGCAAATTTTTTGAAAAAAGTTTCTAAGAAAAATGTGAAAAAGATCGACATTTTGGTTGAAATGTAGGTTGTTTTAGATCCAATCTATACTCGGGAGACACATCCCGATACCTTCGATTTGAGATCTAGGTTATTCAATGGAGAGACATGATTATTATGGAGACTCAAACTACAACATATGCTAACTATGCCCATGATTCAGGCAAACAGAGGCATGTTGACGGCTTTGTGCGAGCGATGGCATTCTGAGACCTCATCATTTCATTTGTTGACTGGGGAGGTGAATGTGACCTGAGAGGACGTCTATAGGATTTTGAGACTTCCTATTAGAGGAGAGCAGGTTATGTATGATACCCAACGCGGATTTAGTGAGCTGACTAGATACTATGTATATGATGACATTAGGAGTCTAGGTATAGAGCATTATGAGATAAGATGGTAGGTTTTGGCTGATAGGTACGAGATGATAGAGTGTATCCTATGTACATTGATAGGGGGGATAATTCTTCCAGACCAGCGGGGTCATGGTTTTCCTATCGGGTGGGGAGAGATGCTAGTAGGGATGTTAGAGAGGGAGACTGTGTATGCTTGGGGTCCCTATTTGTTAGGCATGTTGTACTTTCACTTACATGATATAGTGTATAGAGACGCACAGTCTATGACCTGTGGTACCAATCTTCTCATGGTTTGGGCATGGGAGCGCATTGCGGTATTTTTGCCTCTTGTTACTACAGAGCGAGAGGCTAGATCTCCTTATGTTTTCTGATATACAGGAAATATTACTTAGAGTCATATCAGAGACATAGGTTACTAGAGACATGCACTGGATACATTGGATCAGTTTACATGGAGGCCATACATGGATTGTGAGAGATGGTCAGACGAGGATGGACATTTGACTTTTTGCAGATAGACATAGTACCTGATTGGGAGGACTGTTTCAAATGTTCACATCATTGAGAGACACCTACCAGACTATGTTTTGAGACAGTTTGGGGAGGTTAAGGATGAGCCTATAGGTAGAGAATAGTTTTCTTGATCTTCCAGAGAGGTTCCACACTGGGGGCCTATGATACCAGTTGCTACTGTAGAGGCATAGATTCAGGCATTACAACCATTACAGTGGGTTTGGAGAGGTGGAGTAGCAGATCCAAGGACTAGAACTGCTTATGACACATGGTGGGCAGAGCATCATCCTATTTCGTATACAGATCCAGATCAGTCGGCACCAGTAGAGAGACGAGGTACAAGGATGAGAGGGTGGCGTAGAGGTAGAGGTAGTGGTAGGGGTGGTGGTGGTAGATGAGGACAGAGAGGTTGGAGAGGTGGTTGAGTAGGTGGACCATCACCTATTCGAGAGGTAGAGGCAGAGGATGTATCAATGTTGGACCTCGGAGGTGGAGCAAAAGGATAGGTTGGAGATGAGCATGTTGCTGAGGAGGCAGTAGTAGAGGAGCATGTAGAGGTAGATATTGGTAGAGAGGACCCTACAAAGGAGGAGGAGGCTGATGTGGATATTGATCCTCTTGGTATTCTAGCAGGTTATGGGGAGGATGATGTTGAGGAGGAGATACCTATGGAGGAGCAGGAGAGAGAGCTTCGAGATTGGATTGTAGAGGGGAGATGGGATGAGGAGGCTCCTAGGGACAGTGATAGGGAGGCATTGGAGGAGAGGTTGAGACTGGTCACAACAGAGCTTGATGCCATGCAGATAGAGAGAGACAGTGCTCATATGGAGAGAGACAGTGCACTCATGGAGAGAGATCAGGCCATAGCTCAGAGATAGGAGATAGAGCAATGGTTCAAAGAGGTCAGATGCCTTTGCAATGGCACTTCATCTGATGGTATGGTATGAGAGATAGTCAGATCAGTTGAGAGAGCTACCTATTACAAGGATCTATGTGAGGTAGTGGTGCCAGCAGAGGGATGAGCTCCTAGCTTTTCAAAGGTTTGCAGCCACAAATCACAAGGCGGGAGTCAGACGAGGACAGGTCTGTATGATAGGCCTTCCACCTCATAGAGAGTACCTCTGAGGCAATTTCCACCACCTTCACCATGTGACAGTAGTGGCAATGGGACACGTTGACACTGTTATATATGTAGACATTTTATTTTGATCAGAGAGCTTGCGAGCTCATTTTTATTTATGGATACATTCTGACATTGTACTGTGACATTTTATTTTGAGCGATATATATATGACTTTTGGCGGCTTCTATATGATATGCAGTTCTATTTTATGGATGATGCATTGTTTCTATATGATTATGTTTCCTAGATGATGTATGTACATGTATTATGAATGGATGTTTCTACATGTGATGAGTTTATGTAGTTTATGATGTTACAATGATTCTATATGATGATGGATGTAATCTTCTTATATGATGTTATTTATATGTGATGGTGATATGTACATGCAATGTTTACATTATGTACCTCATGATGATGAAATTCCTATTATGCCATGATTTCATAGATATGCAATGAAATATGTCAATGTTACTACATGTATGAAATGCAATGTAACTATACAAAATGCTTACAGAATGTATGCATATGTCGGTTATCTAATGTTTTTTTTGTGTCATAGGACTCTATCATTATGTCAAAAAAGAGAAATGTTAGCATGGATGATTTCAAAATATCAGTAAGAAATAATGAAGGAGGTTGATTGAGAAAAATATATGATCTTCGATATTTTGCCATATATGCTAACCTTTCTTTTTTTATCATCATTGGGCAGGACATGAAAAAAATGGATAGTACACACCATGATATGAGATAGAACATAGTGTACAAATTCATCCATCTATGAAAAACAGACAGTCGCACACAAGGAATGTCTTAACTCATACTAAGGACAAGATTTCCCCAGTCGTTTTATCTTTGACAAACCATAGACAACAAACAAATAAAGATGGGGCATGAGATGTCATTGCTCCTCTAAATCCTTGATAGGACATCCTTGAGAAAACTAGTAACATGACTCAAAAACCAAAGTTAAAAAGATAGTTGACAAATAGCAGTCAAAGAAAAAGAGTCCCGAGACATCCTTGCTTCTCTAAATCCTTCAAGGGACATCCTTGAGAAAGCTAGTTACTGGACTTATTCACAAATCGATAAAAAGATAAGAAAAAATAAGATATAAAGTCATAAAGCCAAATAAAAGTATTCACCAAAACTTGATCTTGTGGGATTGCTTGATTGTTTGGCATAGCATAATGTGAGGGAGGACACATACCACATAAGACGTTGAGTCTGGTTTTGACTTGGTGACTATCTGTGTAAGGCATGACAAAGCCTGGTTTCAGAAAGACACATGCCATATAAGACATTGGATCTTGATGATGTTGATGTGACAAGCTACATGAGGCTATAACAATTTGATGATGTCCGTTGACAAGAAAGATATATCTTGCTTAAAAAGTTGATCATTCTGACAATGTGTTTGATATTGACTTGATGACTCGGAGATGTTTTCCTTGTTGATGCATGAATTGTTTTCATTCCTTGACTGATTAAAAGTGTGTGTGTGGACAGTGTATGACTTGAGATGATCCACCTTAAAGGACTGACCTAATGTGGCCTCGGGGGCTCATTGATTGATTAGCCTTGCCTACGTTGTACACGCAAAGACCTTGTAGTTCGACACAACTTTAAATGACATAACTGACTAAAGATATGTACTTAAGCTGATGATATGCAATGTGTGTGATAGTGAATGTGATAAACCCTATTGGACTGACCTAGTGCGGTCTCGGGGGCTCATCGATTGATTAGCCTTCCCTATGTTGTACACGCAGAGACCTCGTAGTTCAACATGACCAATGACTTTGAATGTAAAAAGAGTCATGATTTTAATGTGTGTGACACATGACAAACCTAGACAAATAGACCTAATGCCTCGTGGTCACATTGATTGATGTCCTTTCCTATGTCTTAGTCATAGAGGCAACGTAGTTTGACTATGTCTACGACTAACTTAACATGACTGACTCTGACTCTATTTTTGGGATTTTCTGACATGTTTTGATTATTTTTTTTGGATTTTTTAAGTTTTCTAATGTTTTTGGAATTTTTCAGGACATTTTTCGATGGTGTAATGCTATGTACAAGGTTCTCATGGCACAAAACAAGGATTTTCCCCCAGTCAGGAATAAGACTTGTGAGATGGAGTGGGGAATGTGACGGAATGGACTTTAATATCAATCATTCCAAGTAATGGATAGGACAACCATTTATTATGAGGGATGGTGAAAAATTCTGATTGGAATGATGGTAGATGACAAAGCGAGTTTGACTACACATGGAACCTATTTGCCAGGTTTTCACCATGGTACTTATCCATAGTGCCACTAAAGTGGTTTTCACTATTGGACGGATTATTTCTCTTTACTATTTTTTTTTTTAGATTTTCCAATTTTTTTGGTGTTACGAAGATGCCCGTTTACCAGGTTTTCATCAAGGTAACCATTTTTTTGTTTTTCCATTTTTTTTTATTTTCTAGATTAAGACCAAGACTCTCAGAAGCTATGCATAGAACCTCTTTAGGTGAAGGCTATTGATTGGTGACATAAGTGGTTCTCCTTCAGGGGGAGACAGTTGTTATGCTCCTGATCCAAAAGCTTCTATGACAATATAGGGCCCCAACCAATTAGGTTCAAACTTACCTGGCTTTTCTCATTCAGCCATATTCTTGGGATTCTCCATTAAAACTAGGTCACCAATGTCGAAATTTTTATTTAAAAATTTCCTATTATAGCTTCGACGAAGACGATTTTGATATGCTTGCAAATGGTCTAGTGCTTTATGTCTTCGTTCATCCAGTAATTCTAGCTCTTGTAATCTGGATACATGGTATTCTTCATCGTCAATGTGACCTTTCAAAGATACCCTCAAGTAAGTAATTTCAACCTCAATAGGTAAGATAGCTTCAGATTCGAATACTAGGGAGTATGGAGTGGCGCAAGTGGGACTACGAATGCTTGTACAGTAGGCTAATCAAGCAGGATTAAGCTGTAAGTTCCAGTCATGACTGTAAGTGTAGAATAAGTGAATAAGCACAAAAGACACTTCTTAATAAGACATTATATCAATGATTAAACAAATTGAATCAATTCAAAACAGTAATCAAATGAAAGCGTCATATTGTTCTCTATCCTCAAAGATTTATTAAATCAAAATTGCTCTCAGATTGTGTAAGCACTATGATTGTTAAAATGACTATCTAAAGAACGAGATGATGATAATGCAATGCTAAATGATAAATCAATTAAACTAGAATATATAGATATGAAATAGATAATTGTAGCTACAGGAGGTAGCCATGGTTAAAATCTTGATTGTTTGATGTTTGATGTGTGAAGGCTTGAATGCTTGATGTCTGGATTCCTGCAGAGTAAGAGTGCAAAAACTTGATTATCTGGATCCTTTTCTTGGTTCAATGAGGCTTTATTTATAGATTTCCTAGTTGTAGAAATGCACAGGGAAAGCTTTGAGAGGCTTGGATTCAATCTGGAGAATTGAATGGTGAGAGATGGAGGAGATTGAGAGAAAGATGGAGATTGTCTCTACCCATGAAAACACTAGGCAAGAGAAGAGGAAAGATTGATGGAAGAGGATTGAGAGATCAAATTCCAAATTTGTCTCCAATTTATCTCCAAAACTTCCCGTGAAGTTTCAAAGCATTAATTGTGACAAATTTAGACATAGATTAGACATAGGAAATCTAATTCATTTTTGAGGAAATGTAGATTGGAATATTCCTTATGCTCTAATTCAAATATTTTGATTTATTTAAATTAGAAAAGGGAGATAAATAATTTAATAAAACAAACTATAGGATAGTCGTTTATTAAATTAAACAGAGGAATATGGTAATCAATCAATAAAGTATTTTGATCTTTATTTAATTAATTTTGAGATTGATGTGATAGAATAAAATAGGGATTTGATAATTAAATCAAACAAAGTATTTAATTTTGTTTATTTAATTAAGATGAATTTAATGTGAACTATATAAATAAATATTTCTATTTATTCAATAGTAGAAGAAATTAGGATAATTAATCAAATAATTTGTATTTAATTAATCGGATGCTCCAGACCAATTTTAGGTGTATACATTTTGCCCCTCTTCGAAGTGATGTGTTTACACGTTGCTTTGAAGAAAATTTTGCTGCTACTGCCAGGATCGATGATGATAAAAAATAATTCCGTATGCCCCAGACATGCCCCAGATTTTGATTTTCAGATGATTTGATGAAAATATGCCCCCTCGGGAGATAAATTATTGATTTGATGATTTTTAGAATTTTTCAAAAATTTGATGATTTTATGATGTTTTGATGATGTTTCAATAATAAAATAATTTATCTCCTGATAAATGATGAAGAAATGAGCCCTCAAATGAGTTTTAATTAATTTCATGGATAAAATTAATCAAAATATAATTAAATCCACCAAAAATACCTTTTCAAAAACTATAAATAGTGCTAAAAGGTCATTTTCAAAGTCATATTTTCTTTTTGAGTTCAAAATTCTTAGTGATTAAGACTTTTCTGCCAGCTAGAGCGAGATGCCTATCCCCTACCACACTCATCGATTCGAGCGGGTTCGACATCACCAATGGCCGCCTACGTATGGACCTCCGGTATGTACCCCTCGACCTTCTCGTAATTCATGCATTTTTGTTTTTTATGCTTTTTAGCGTCTAGGCATGTTATTGTCTATTTTAGCACTTTCAAGCCGTGTTGTTGCACTTACATCCCGATGTAGCGCTTCCAGTAGGTACTTTAGCGCTTTGAGTTTTAGCACTTGCATTTAAAACTCTGGCACTTTCTGTCGATAAAGTAGCGCTTTCAGTGATTTAGCGCTTAGGAGTCAAGAATTAGTGCTTTGAGACTTTCAGCGCTTTGAGTCAGTGAATTATTGCTTTCAGGGTTTGTTCTAGCGCTTCTGGTAAAGCGGCGCTTTGACGGCCTGTTGTAGCACTTTGATGCAAAAAACTAGCGCTTTGGGACTTTTAGCACTTCAAAAGCCTGTTTTAGCACTTCAGGGTGCTGAAATAGCGCTTTCAAGATTTAGCGCTTTAAGTCCCTGTTTTAGCGCTTTTAACTGATAAAGTAGCACTTTTGGGATTTAGCGCTTTGGAAGCCTGTTTTAGCGCTTCCATGTCAGAATTGAAGATTTTGACTTAGTGAACCTTGATTTCGTTAATTCCAATCATGTCCATTCTTCTGATTGGTATGATTGATAATCCAAATTCCTGATGTTAGATTTGGATGACGTAAATAAAACTAACTCTCATGATAGGTGAGAATAAATCTTATTCTTAATGATCCTCATGATAAGCGAGGAAATGATTCAATATCTGATAAATCTCATGATAGGCGAGATCTAGATAATCTTTTGATGAACCTCATGATAGGTGAGGTTTGTTGATGTTTTAAGAACCTCATGATAGGTGAGGTTTGATGTTCGCCTATGAATTTTGATCAAAAATTCATACCAATTTGTGATAGACTTAATAGTGGAATAACTTTTGATTTCCTGACATAGTTCACTGATTTGTTGATTTTCTTGTTGTGATGATAGGAGCGTTTGGGTACTCTCCAGATTCGAGAGAGGTTTCCTCAGACGACAGACTTGATACCTCATTTAACACCAGATGAGCTTTAGGTGATAGGCCATTGTGGCCTTACGAGCTTGCTTGAGATGCCCTAGATTAGGATTAATCAGGGTCTGTTGACTGCATTGGCTGAGAGGTGGCATAGTGACCACAACACCTTTCACCTACCTACCGGTGAGATGACAGTCACACCAGAGGATGTGTGGCATATATTGCGCATTTCATTCATGGGGGAGATTGTTAAATATGATTCTCATGGGACCAGCAGTAGAGATGCTCTCCACCGAGTATTTCAGGATCAGGACATAGAGGGTCCGAGCGTTCGATGGCGGAGGATTGCATATTCTTATGCGACACTACCAGCAATGCTAGCTCGATTTATTGGAGGTTTCCTTTGCCTTGATCGTAGGTCAAAGGGATTCCTCGTCGGTTGGGGTAGGACTTTAGAGAGCATGATGGTACATGGTACCAGATATGCATGGGGGATGTGCATGCTAGCGCATCTTTATCATGATTTACACTCGGTTGTATACTTAGATGCACATAGTTTATCAGCAGGAGTGACCCTGTTATAGGTGTGGGCTTGGGAGCATTTTGCTATTTGTCGGTAGTTTCCAGTTGTAGACAGACCAACCGGTAGACCGTACGTTTTCAAATACAAAGGTCAGTTCACACAGGCCTGAATGGGCAAGCTAGAGCACTAGAGATGAGTATTTGATGACACTGAGACAGTTATCTGGTGCCAATACCTTGACTGTGAGGAGTGGGAGGAGGATGGTGCAGTATTGGGGTATTTTTGTGATTCTATGTACCTCATTGGTCGGACTCTATTCGTGCTAGAGAGATTCTTGCTCTAGTGGGTATACAGATAGTACGACATTGTTCAGTGCATTCCATAGGGAGTAGCCCATTATGCACGACGACGGATGGATATTCTTGATTGGGGTCCCACACTACCCTATGATGTTATTGTAGAGGGATATAGGACCTTATAGCCATCTCCTTGGGACATGTGAAGAGACATCTCAAAGGCAGCCGTGATAGAGGATTATGCAGTATTCCTGGCCTTGGTCCCCCATCCTTGCCTTACTATCCCCGATGAGCCAGCACCGTTACTTGTAGAGGAGGATGTGGTGAAGGCTTCTGCAGGCAGTGGGGATGGAGATGATTCTTCATCCAGCAGTGGCAGCAGTAGTTCAGGTAGCAGCAGCGATGATAGTGATGATGACAGTGGAGGAGGCAGAGTGGCAGGGCCAGGAAACAACAGTGCTCCCTCTTCTAGTAGGCCTCGTAAGAGGTAGGCAGTGACAGTGCCAGTAGTCAGGCAGCAAAGATAGATAGCTGGGCTCCAGGCATAGGTCTAGACTTTGCAGGGGCAGTTGGTATAGGCTCAGGGCATGCTCGTGCAGACTCAGACCAAGATGCAGGCACAGGCATAGGCTCACACACAGGCCTTAGCACAGGTGCAGGGAAAATTAGCTGCTATGCAGACATAGGTTGATACCCTGATAGCGGAGCGAGATAGTGCTCGACAGATTACCGAGAGGGCATAGGAGACAGCTGAGACTCTCCAGATATTGGCTAATGGCACCTCCATAGGTGATTATATGAGAGAGGTTCTGCGGGTTGGCCGAGAGGTCGAGTTTTATAGAGGCTGCTATCATGATGCAGTGCCTACCAAGCACTGAGTTAGTTATGCCCTGTCAAGATCTGGGTGGACTCACACACAGACAGTTAGTGAGGGGGTGACACAGCCTCCACGCAGAGATTCCAAAGATCCGGGTCCTTCTGGGGGTGGTGGTGGTACAGGTCCTGTTAGGCCTACTCACTCTGGTAGTAGCAAGTTGTAGATGCCATTGTGATCCTCTATGATGTAGCTCATTGTATGATTATGTATATTGTGGTTCAAACTTCATTGTATACTTGACATTTGTGATATATATATGAAATGCAGTTGATGTGATATGATGATGGCTTTATGATTTCTATTTGATGGATGTTTATATGATATGATTATGTGACGATTTAAATCTTAGATGTGATGATGTATATGAATAATTTTATTTGAATGCAATGATGTAACGATTTTGTGATAAATGTATGCGTAGATTAGATGATATATGGATATAAGATGTGATGTATGAATTTCTAAATGATAATGATGATGATGTAATGACTTTCATTTATTTTATGGAATGATCCTATGATGAATGATCTTTGATAGGTGTAATGATAATAATAACGTGATTTTTAAATGTATGGATGGTAAATGATGTATTCATATGACATTGGTAGATGATTTTTAACTATATGGTAAAATGATCATGATGTTGGATTTTATGTCAAGTGTACTCAATTTTATTTGTAGATTAGATAATCATTGATTGGAATCCTTATGCAACAAATACTCTGCAGATAATGAATGATGATGAATGCAATCTAATTTAATTATGCAATGATATGCAAAATAGATGTCATTTTACAGTCTTTTTGTGCTTGGTATCATCATAGAGCTTTATTGAATGTTGAAAGTGAATACAAGCGTCAATGGTTGTGTTAATCCAATGACGACCTGAGTACTACTTTCATGATTTTTGATATTGCAATCGAACACAAGCATCTAGGTATAATTGAACTGAGATGACCTGAGCATTCATTGCATAAACAAGCAGTGATTAATCATTTCAATGTGTGAATTCTGAATGTCATCGGTGATACATTTGCATAGCACATCCCCTGACAATTCACAAATTTATGATTAACATACAGACAGCAGATAATAAAAATATAATTCTTCTTCCTTGTCCCTCTAGTGCAATACATCATTGAGGTACTCCAAAGAAATAATAATCAAAAAGTACAATTTATCCATTGTTTACTTAGAGTGTTCCATTCATTATTCAGATTTTTAGATCATCCATCTTGATTTTGACATGTTTTTGGTTTTTTGAGAATTTTGACTGAAGACCTAACTTACTAACCTTTCTTAGGGGTCTTGGGGGTTGATTTAAGATTAGCCTTTCCTACGTTACACACACAGAGACCATGTAGTTCAACTGACATAGATCTATGTTTTTGGATTTGCGAAAAGATTTTTGACATGTTTTTGGATTTTCGATACGATAAGGATGGTTGATGCCTTTCTGATGATGATTGATATTGCACTTTGATCTTGTTTTCAGTTTTTCTGCCATACTGTTGTGTTGCCCTTTGGTGAAATTGATACATTTGAATTGCCCCTAATGATATCCAGATGTTGCCCCCAAGCTATGGAGTGATATGTTGACCATGCGACATGAGTTTGATAATGGATGTAATGATGGCCAGATGAATGATATGATATGAATTGATACTAACTTTCAGACGAATGATCCTGATATGTTCATAATAGATGGGAAGGCTGATCTTAGAATCACATATGACGCCTGTTTCTAGGTTTTCACCAAATGCTTTGATTACACCCTTTGTGTTTTTTTGTATTTTTCTCATTTTTCTTTTTTTCTTTCTTTTTTGTATTTTCTAATTTTTTTTTATTTTTGTGTTGCCAAGATGCCTGTTTGCCAGGTTTTCACCAAGGAAACAATTTTCAGATTTTTGCCCCGTGCACTAGGAGTTTTAAGCATAGAATTTTCTAAGATGAATACTGTTGATAGGTTCATCAAACAGATCCCCTTCTGACATTGATAACTAATATGCTCTAGATCCATACACTGATATGACGACAAATGGACCAAGCCAATTAGGCTCAAACTTTCCTTTATTTTCCCTATCCTACTAATTCCTAGGGTTTTCCTTTAGTACCAAGTCACCAACCTGAAAGATCCACGGTTTTACCTTGTGATTATAACTTCTTGACATTCTCTGTTGATAAGCTATTAGATGATTAACAGCTTGTTGACGACACTCATCCAGCAACTCCAGTTCTTGCAGTCTAGATACCCTATAGTCTTCATCTAAAATGATACCTCTAAGTGATACACGAAGGGATGGAATTTCAACTTCAATGGGAAATATGGATTCTAATCCATATACCAAAGCAAATGGTGTAGCTCCCATTGGTGTTTTGATGCTTGTTCTGTAGGCCCATAGTGCAGGGTTGAGTTGAACATGCCAATCACGTCCAACATCGTTAACCGTCTTTTTGAGAATTTTGAGTATGGTTTTGTTTGAGTCCTCTACTTGGCCATTCCCTTGAGGATAGTACGATGTGGAAAAATGATGTTGGATGTGGAACTTATCACATAGCTCTTGGACATCTTGATTCTTGAAAGGTCATCCATTATCAGTGATAATGGATTGAGGGATACCATACTGGCATATTATGTAGTTCAAGATGAAAGAGGAAATTTGCTTCCCAGTGATGGTAGTAAGAGGTACTACCTCTATCCATTTCATGAAATACTCTGTAGCTGTAATAATGAACTTGTGTCCATTAGATGAAGATGGATGTATTTTTCCTACTAGATCTAGGCCCCATTGACAAAAAGGCCATGTCGATGTGAAGGGATGCAGTTCTTGTGCTGGTGCATGAACTAGGTTGCTATGAACCTAACATTTTTGACATTTCTTGACAAATTGATATGATTCTTTCTCCATGCACAACCAATAATATCCCAAACGGAGGAGTTTCTTAGCTAGAGTTATTCCACTCGAGTGAGTACCACAAAAACCCTCGTGAACTTCTCGTAGGGCCATTTCAGATTCATTGCGTTCCAGACATCGGAGTAGGGTACCATCAAGACCTCTACGATAAAGGACATCTGTGATTAAAGTGTGTCGGGCGGATTGACAGATAAAGTTTCATTTTTGGTTCCTAGAAAGATATGGAGGAAGAATATCATCTTTCAGGTAAGCATAGGTTTTTTCATAGATGGAGGGTTCAATGGATTCTATATGGCATATGGTAGCGGATTCTAATCGATAATGGGAAGGACATGATACTTGTTCTACCATAAACTCATAACAAATACGCTTCTCAAGCAATTGTAGTAATGAAGCAATTGTAGTCATAGCGTCTGAAGCTTTGTTCTCTACCCTTGGAATCTGATCAAATTTGATACTAACAGAAGACTGTTTTAGATTATCTATTTGCTGCTTGTAGGTCATCAATTTTTCATCTTTTTTTTGATACTCATCATTGAATTGGTAAATAACTAGTTGAGAGTCCCCGTATACTTGTAAATCTTTGATTTTCCATTGAATCGCTATCTTGAACCCAATAATCAATGCTTCATACTCTGCCACATTATTTGTACACTGGAACATGAGCCTATATGATTTCAGAATTGTGTGTCCTTGACGAGAGATGAATAGGATCCTTGCTCTTGATCCTCGTTGTGTATACGATCCATCAAAATATAGTATCCATTGTTGGGGAATTGCTGTCATAATGTCTGCATCTGGAAATTCCATTGTCATTGGGTGATCATCTAGTAGAGGAGCTTCAGCTAGTTGTTTAGTGATTGCTTGTCCCTTGATTGCCTTTCTCTCGACATATTGAATGTTGAATTCACTTAGGAGCATAACCCATTTCGCCAGTCTACCTGTTAAGGCAACTTTACTTAGTAGATACTTCAAAGGGTCGATCTTTGCAATTAACCTGATTGTGTGAGTCAACATGTAGTGTCTTAGTTGTTGAGTAGCAAACACCACTGTTAAGCATGATTTTTCAATGAATGTATAGTTTATTTCATAACCATTTAAAGTTTTTTTGATGTAGTAGATGGTGCGCTCTTTCCCTTCACAGTCCTCTTGTGCTAATAGTGCCCCCAAAGAGATATCTGTCATGGCAATGTACAAAATGAGAGGGCTTCCTTTTTTTGGTGGCATGAGAATGGGTGGTGACATTAGATATTGCTTGATTTGATCGAATGTTGCTTCACACCTCTCATCCCACCTGAAAACTATGTTTTTATGCAATAGGTGATTAAAAGGATGACTTTTGTCTGCTAGCTAGGAGATTAATCGTTTGATTGATTGAAGCCGTCCTTGTAGTGATCTGAGCTAGCTGATATTCTTAGGAGGTGGCATCTCCATGATTGCTTTGACTTTTGTTGGATCCACCTCAATGCCCTTTTCTGAAACAATGTATCCTAGTAGTTTTGCTGATGTAACCCCGAAAACACACTTCTTAGCATTTAACCTGACATTAAATTTCTCCATCCATGTGAAGATTTTATCTAGGATATGTAGATGTCCTTCCCTTGTAGTATATTTTTCTAAGATGTCATCCACATAATCCTCCATGAAAGTGTGCATCATATCATGGAAGATTGTTGTCATTGCTCATTGATAAGTGGCTCCTGCATTCTTTAGACCAAATGGCATGACATTCCAGCAAAAGGTTCCCCATGGACATGTAAAAGCCATCTTTTCTTGATCTTCTGGAGCTATCCTTATTTGATTGTACCCAGAGAAGCCATCCATGATTGATAACATGGCATGCCTTCCCGTCAAGTCCACAATGATGTCTATATTTGGAAGTGGAAAATCATCCTTCAGTCATGCTTTATTGAGGTCCCTGAAATCTATGTAGATTCTGATGTTGTTGTCTAGCTTTGAAATAGGTACTATGTTAGATATCCATTCAACATAGTCTATAGACCTTATGAATTTAGCATCCAATAATTTCTTTAATTCTGACTTTACCATCAATGCGATGTGAGGATGCATTTTTCTTAATTTTTTTTTAACAGGCTTGATTCCCTTTGGCAAAGACAAATGATGCATAATCAGATTTGGATCTAAGCCTGGCATATTAGAATATGACCAAGAGAAGTTGATGCTTCTTGCTTTAAATAAATTGATAAATTCCGGTCTCTCTTCATCAGTCATTGATTCTGCTAGATGTAGTACTTTTTCCTTCTCTTCTGTGCCAATGTCCACCGCTTGTGTAGGTTCGACCAGAACTGATGATCGCTCGTGATAGTGTTCTGGGAGAGTGTCAAATCTTCCATCTTTCAGTGCCTCAGAAAGGTTTTCACCGCTGGATGCGTTCTTTATTTTTACTTTTTCTAGATCTAATGCTGCCATAGAATGGTTTTCACCATTAGATCTATTTACCCTATTGTCAATTTTGCAACTGGAAGATTTGACACCCTCCTATTGAGTCGTATTGTTATGAGTAGTATGGATAGAATTTGTATCAGGTTTCGTATGACATAGGAAATGCACGATGGCATCACCATTTGCAAATTTTGGTAGACTCAAAGGTTCGATAGGTTCCCAATCAATAAGTTCTGGATGGATTAATGGCATGGTATCATCGGATTGATTTAAGTCAATGGAAGTAAGGGTGAGGATGGTAATATCGTCATAATTGTCATTTGGGATATCGAGATCCATGATGGTAACCTCTTTGAAATCATCTAGTTCACTCAAATTTTGTTCTTCCTCACTAGAGTCATCGATATTTAGTGATCCCTCGATGAATGGTCTAGACCCAGAGCCTTGGCCCTCCTCACATGTAGGTGTATATTTTTGAATCACATCGACCGGAATATCAATGACAAGTAGATCACAAGGTAAGGCCCACTCATATTCATTTGAGTCTATTTCAAAACCATCTCTAAAGTGAAGGATATTTTCCATAGCCATCTTTGTTAGCTCCTGCTTCTCTTCTTCAGAGTATCCTAGTCTTGGTTTTTCTTTTGTGTGGAGAGTGAGAGGTTTGATAGGTTCTGTGATTCCTTCCTTTCTTAATCCCACAGGTCCTTGTCCTTCATAACCCATCTTTTCAAGAATAGCCTTTCCTTTTCCATACTTGTCTATGTTGATGTTAACATTTTTGATACCGATCTCTGATGTTGATGGTTCTTCATCCTTGTATAGCCAATCCAAGACTGCTTTGTTGTTTGTTTCTTCTACTACGGTTCTAGATTTTACAAATGTTTCTTGAAGAACTATGGTAGGTAAAGATGTTGGAGGTTTGATCATTGATGGTTGACCATATTTCCTAGGAGATGGCATTAACTGTGATAAGTTAAGCGATTGCTCCACTGAGTATTGTCCCATTCCTTTATCTATCAACTAAACTCTCTTTTGAAATTTGTCTAATAGAGAAGTATGCATATCTGGATTGTTTGTTTCAACATGACTTGTTTCTTTTTCTTTACCTTTCTTTTGTACCCACTTGGTAGTGATGCTTGGACTTTGTCCATTCTTGGATGATGATGAACTTGAAGCTTCCCTGTTGTGAGGGACAAAGGTGTCTTGAGATATTCTCAATGTGTCACAATGTTGTGGATGATTATAATCAGTAGCTATAGTTACCTCTTGTCTGTTTACTGGAAAATTTAGGCATTGATGGTATGTAGAAGGTACGGCCTGCATTTCATGAATCCAGGGTCATCCTAAGAGTATGTTGTATGTCAACTCTCTTTCCAATACTTGACATGCTATATGCTTCATCATGGGTCCCACCTGAATGGGTAATACAATTAAACCTTGGGATGATCTTTCCTCCTCATCATATGCTTTGATGGTCATTTTCCTTCTAGCATCAATAGCGTCTTCAGAATATCCTAGTGCACGGACTAATTTTAGGGTGCAAATGTTCAAACCAGCTCCCCCATCTATTAGAACTCTCTTAACGTGATGATTATGGATGCATACTTCGATATGAAATGCTGTGTTATACGGATGGTTTAATGAGACATCATCCTATTCAGAGAATGATAGACAATGCGGGGTAGTCAGATGTCCCGCCATAGCTTGGAATTGACAAACATCCAGATTTTTTGGTACGGTCGTGGCAACTAATGATTGTTCGAGAACTTCCTTATGTGATGGTGACAACTTAAGGAGTTCTAGTATTGATATTTGTGCGGGGATGTTTTGCAATTGATCAACAATATTATAATGAGATTGAGGCATAACCTCACGTTGAGATCCTGCTCCTTTTAATACTACCTTGGCTTGCCCCCTAGTCATGACGTTTGCTGGTTGATGTTCTTGATTATTTCGGGGGGTGTTTTGCATTTGATTGATAACATCATAATGTGATGGAGGTGGAACTGCATGCGTGGAGCCCATTCCTTTTAACATTACTTTGGATTGTCCCCTAGTTAGCACATTGGTTGGTTGATGTTCTTGATTTTCTCTTATTTTTAAGACATTTATTTGATTATCAGAGTTTTGCACGCTTGGGAGTAAATCCAAAGAGGTAATGTTGTTGGTTTCATTTTCATCAATGTTATCACTAACTGCATGATCATCTTTGACTTCAGATAGACACAGGATTGTTGTGTCATATACATGATTGGCATTATTCCCTTTGCTATTTGATGATGATGCACCTTTGTCATAATTTGGAAAAGGATCTTTGAAGGCCGAATGATCATTGTTATTTTGAGGTCCTTCCACATACACTTTGTTGCTGTCCACTAAATCTTGTACTGCATGTTTCAATTCCATACAATCATTTGTTTTATGACCCTTGTTATTATGATAGTTGCAATAATCAGCGTCATTCCACCATGATGGTTTGACTTTTGGATCCCAGAACCTAGCTTCACGTGCAGTGAGAAGGCCTCTGGTAACTAATTCCTTCATTGTTGATTCCATTGATTGACCCAAGGGTGTGAACCTTCACCGATTTGACAGTTTTTGATATGACTATGGTTTTATGTTTTCATTGCTTTGTGTGGTATTTGGCTTGACATTTTGTTCTTTGTTCTGATTCTTTGATGTGGAGGTAGTTAAATTGAAAACTAGTTTGACGTTTTGGGGATCATTTGTTGTCTCAGTTGTATTTCGGTTCTTTTGCCAAAATTTTGGCTTCTCACCGCTTGAGTGTTGATTTGAGGAGTTACTTGTGTTGGTTGTTTTATCATTAAAATGCTTGATAACTCCTCTCTTGACTAACGCCTCTTCGATTTTAAGACCATTTTCGATCACTTTTTCAAATGTTGGAGGACATTGTAGTTCCAATCTATAACTCATTTCTTCTGTCAAGTTTTCAATGAACAAATCCATCTTTTCCTCTTCAGGAATGGATCTAGGATATCTTGCGAACAAGCGTCGCCATCTTTGGAGAAAAGACAAGAATGTCTCTCCCTTGTTTTGTTTGAGATTGTAAAGATCTTTGATAGTAACATCATGTTGGATGTTGAATGAGTATTGAGAGATAAATCTGTTGACTAATTCCTCAAAAGTTTTGATACCTGGTTTTAACTTCGAGAACCATTCCATGCATGATCTGTAATACCCCTCCATTTTGATTCTTGTTCAAGTTGCTTTATGCTATGTTTGGTTGTAGTTATTTTGATACCGGATACATTTTGTTATGATATTTTGATCATTACAATTGAGTGACAACTATTATTCTGAGATGCAGTTATCTGATTATTGTTTCACTTGCATTATGGATTAATGATGTTGTAGAGTTAACATGAGATGTTATTATCAGATTACTGGATTATGATGGAAGTGTCAGTTTCGATGAGTGTATTGGTGAAAAAGACGGGTTCGCATCACTCGCTTGCGAGCGCCCTGCGAATCCGTAATTCCTTCTTCATAGTGTGTATTATATGTTGGATATATTGTATGATGTTGTTTACTTGGTTGCAGGATTGCAGGTACATGACATCGACTCCACCTGGTTTCACAGGTTTGAGCATGTCGATCTAACGGTTAAGTTGAATGGGAGATAGTAGCTAGGTAACATGTGTCAAGTCTATACCCTAGCCTTAGTGTGTCAGCAGTTGTGTGTGTCGAGTTATTGTCTGTCTTGTTTTAATGTTATTTATTTCTGAAGCATTCTTGAGTTGGAAATAGATATTTAGAATAATTGCATTTAAATCATGTTGATGGTTATTTAATTTAAATAATGCAATGTGGATAAAAGTTTATACTTAAATTAATTAATTATATTTAGTTTATTTAATTAATTAAATTTGATCCAAGGGGTTGAATTTAGTTATTAAATAATTAAATTAATTAATTAAACGTGATGCAAGAAAATGAAAGGAAATAAAAGAATTAGAATTAATTTTGGAATTTAATTCCAATGTGTGAGAATTGAATTAGAAATTGTAATTAAATATTTGTTTGGGAAATTGGTTGCAACTTTGGAAATTAATTTATTATTTGAAATTGCATTTTAAATTGAAAGTGGGTTTTTGAAAAGTGAAATTGAAATTGGGAATTGAAAGTGAAATTGAAATTGAAAATTGAAATTGAAATTGAAATATCTAATTTGAATGTAATGTGAATTAGGGTTGTAAATATTGAAATTGAAATTGAAATATCTAATTTATATGTAATGTGAATTAGGGTTGAATTAGGTATTTTTGATTTATAAGAATATATGTTTTAATTTTAGGGCAAGAAAGTTTTTTAGAAAAATACATTTTTACAGCAGGGAAGAAAATTTTTGGAAAATTTGCACAGGGGTTTGAAAAAAGTTTGATTGTAGAATTGATTGAAGGAAAGATTGTTTGCATTTGTTGGATTTTGGATTGGATTCATTGGAGGATTGAAGAAAATTCAGGAAATCTTTGGAGGAGGCTTGCATCAGAAATTCATCTCTTCCTGTAGCTTCTTGTACCAGGTTTTCCTCTTTGTGTTTTATTGTTCTTAATTGTTTTCTTTAAAATAGTAATGATTAAAGATTTGTTTGTTAAATCAGTTTTAGAAAATAAATTTGATATTAGAAGAAAATAATTAAACAAATTTACAGCCTTTGCTTGTGAAAATTCTTGAGTGAAAATTGTGAAAACCTTAGTTGAATTTAAATTATTTGGAGAAATTGATTTTATTGTTATTGAAATCAAACATAGAGATTGAACAATGCTTTTAGAATGTTTTTACAAAATGAAACTTTCTGTTTATTATTAAAAAACGGATTTTAAAATCTGCAGTATAGTTATATTTTCATGGTAAAATGGTCTGATTGCGTCGCTTATAACTTCACTTTCACAAACTGGGTTTTCAGGAAATTTAAAAGATTTTTGCATTTTGAAATTTTCTAACTCCTTTCCAAAAATCTCAAATACCCAGATCGTATTTTTTGAGTTATACTTGAAACATGAGACTGCTGTTAAATTATTTTCCCATGGCTGTTCTGAAAATAAAATAATAATAAATTGATATTTATAAATATTAATATTTTATGTATTGTTATTATAATATTAAAATATTATTTAATAATATTTTATATTATAATTTATAATACTAAAGTATTATATTTATTTATATTATTTTAATTAAAATTTGTATATTAGATTGGTGGATTTAAAATTATAAACATATGGAAAAATTATTGTTATTTTAAAATGACATGTTAAAGTTTAATTGAAGGAGTTAAATATTTGATTTAAAGAATGCATAATTTAAAATTGAATTGTGGAATTTAAATCCATATGTAAAAGGTCCAATTATTAATTTGATTTAATTGGAAATATATATATTTATATTTTGAAAAATTAGTGATAAGGGATATTTTATTTTGAATTAAACAATTTAATATTCTGTAAAGAATAGAAGAAATGTTAATGATTAAATATATTTAAATATATTAATTTATATTTATTATATATATATTGAAGGTATATGTCCATTTGAGAATAAATAATATTTTATATTATTTTATTCTGTTGTTTGTAAATTGGGTATTATTGGTATTCTAAAAGAAATGATTAGTATGTGTAGAAAATGTGTAGAGAAAGATGTTTTTTTAATAGAAGTAATTAATTGATTTAAAAGAAAATATTTATTTTGTTAATATGGTTGAAGAAAATATATTGTGATGTATATATATATCCATGAGTATTTTCAATCAGTATTTACCTTGTTTTATTTAAGTGCGTGTGATTTAGTTTTGCATGAAGAATTTAAAAGATAAGTTTTGAATACGTAGTCAAAGAGATAAGCCAAAAGATATTTTTATACATTGATGAAATTGCATGTTTTAAATGGATAGTTGATGAGACATAGACTCCGGATAGAAAATTGAAAAGATTGTTTGCAATAGTATTAGTTTGCATTAGAAGTAAATTTAGGAACTATCTCTATTGAAAAAAGCAAATAGTTATTATGTTCTATTTAGTTCCATAGAGAAATCTAGTCATTGTGAATGGAATATTAATGGTGTCTATATAATATGGAGTATATATATATATATATATATATATATATATATATATATTCAGTGTAAAATTCATTATCGTATTTTATTTTAATGAGATGTATGCAATGTATTATTGAATAGAGATTTAAAAATGGATTGATTAGTGTATATGGAAAATGGATAGAGAAACAATATGTTATTATATTAAAGTGATTGGATGTTTTAAATAGAAAATTGAATGAGATGTAAAATTTGGTTAGAAAATGGAAAGAGTTTACTTGCATGGATTTGTGTCGATTTAAAAGTAAATTAAAAAGTTGTTTTATTGATGAAGCAATCAATTATGTTATTTATTAATTTCTATTTGGATTAATTGAATCATTGTGATTGGATTATGAATGAGATATGGATTTAGTATATCCAAAAGTAGTATCTTCCTTATGATTATCTTAAAGGATTTAATTATTTGTATTCAGTAAAGGGAAGTAAGTTTAATTGTTTTAGATTTCCAATAATGAAAAAGGAAATAGGGGTTATGATTATTTTAGATGATCTACTTATCATGTCTTTGATTTTGTCAACACTACCTATTGAATGAGTATGGATTTAGGAAATCCAAATATTAGATTTGATTGATGACTTGAATGCTTTTGTGGCTATGTCATCAAGTTGCATTGTTGGTTTTGGGATTTAGTGTTAGTCCTAAATTATAAGTCTTCAGGAAGAACTTAGAGGATAAGGGTTATTGAATCTTTATGCCATCCAGTTGTTTTCCCTTGGGTAGTGCATGGCGTCTTTTCAGTTTTACCCAGTTTTCATGAACGGGGATGTTTGCACCTCCTTGGTTTAGGAGCGGATTATGGGATCCGTGTCTCCTTGTATAGAGTGACCTTGTTATGTGGTTTCATCTTGTTGCCTCCAAGATGTTTGGAGTGGAATCTTTTGTTACCTCCTATGAAAGGAGTGGACTATGTGTTGTTGCCTCCAAGATGTTTGGAATGAGATCTTTTGTACCTCCTGTGAAAGGAGTGGACTATGTGTTTGTTGCCTCCAAGATGAATGGAGTGAGTTCTATTATTTGTATCCTCCTTATGTTGGAGTGGATTATGATGCCTAGTTGGTATGCACTTGTGGTTCCCTTGGTGGATTGTTTGGATGTGTGTTGTCGAATAGAAGAGTGGTTTCTGTTAGGCGCCAGAGTCCAAAGAGGTAAACTGGATAACCTTTAGGAGTGATTTAAACAAGTGATAATTAAAATAATGTACTTAGAAGATTAGGACTAACTTCTCACATTAATCAAGATAATTTTACCTCACTCATAGACACAAGGGCTTGTTTAGACTTGGGATGAGTGAGAAGGCCTGGAATGGCAAGATCAACTATCTAGTTTTTTGCGAGAGGTAGTTGATTCCGCATGAGTGAGTATGAGTGTCGGGATTCGGTTGAGGCCACCAGGATTACTTGTGCCGGAGCCTATGAAGAATGCCCAGAGGAGATCTCATGACAAACCTTGCGATGACACTCTATCTATGACAATGGTTGTTAATTATTTTATATGTATGGTTCTATGAACATACTTAATCTACTTTATGTCTGGAAGCAATGTGACCTATGTCAATGATGTTGGAGTTGTACTTGTATTGTACTTGATTTGTACTTGTATTGTACTTGATTCATACTTGTATGGTGAATGTGTTGTACTTGTTAATTCATTTGGTTGGTTATAACTGTATGAGTCAGTATGATTCTGCCTTTGGTTAGAGGTAGTAGATCTTTGTCCATGTCACTTTGTTACTATCTCCTAGCATGGGGGGTGGGCCTTCGGGTACCACATCGGTTGGGTGGAACATGCACCAAAACCGTTGGGTCCCCATCGATCTTCAGTACTTGGTGGCGAGACATCCAGATGGACAGCTCGCGGTTCTTGTTGTATTATCTTGCATTATAATATTTTAACTTGTATAAGTTATTTTATCCCTCTTATCTTTATGAGGTGGAATTTTGTAATTGTAATCTTTTGTACTATTGCCTCATTCTGAGAATGAGTGATGTAACTATTGGTTTAAGATAATGTTTATGAGATTGTATCTCGGTTGATTATCTTATTATGTTATGTGGTATTCTTATGATGTATGATGGTGATTTCATAAAGTTCATAAGGCTATGGCTATATGTATTATGTATGTGTGGGTTTAAGTAATCCTAACCTTGTAGCCTTAGAGGTTGTTGTTAACTAGTAAGTGAATGTGTATGTTAAATGCACTTTATAAAAAAAAAATTTGGTTCGCTTAAGATGTTAATTGCAACTTCCTTTAGGGTTACTTGGCGGGGCATTACATGATCCTCCCAAACTCCTTGGGAATAATCTCATTAAATAAGTTTCTTCTTGCGCAAACTCAAGACTCATTATTTTAAACTCTTTGATATGATCTATGGGATCTGTTCTTCCATTATACTTATCGTATTTTGGGATCTCACAATGTCTAGGAAAAGGTATCAAGCCGACCGTTGTGTTGAAAGGATAAGGACAAATGTCCTGTATCGCATATCGCTTGGTAGTCCCTTTCGTCATATCTTGTATTTGTTGCTATAAAATTTGCATCTGTGATGTTAAAGTAGCAACTAGATCTATTGTTTGTGTTGGTTGTGATATCTCAGTCTCATTTATTTCTGGTGTTTCCTTCAAACAATTTACATCAAAATCTTTTGGAAGTTTTGCCCCTAATTCGGCCAACATTAGAAGATATTTTTCCATGTCTTGTTCTAGAATTTTTTCCATAAATATGTGAAACTTGGGATCTTGTTGAGCCACTTGGATATCTTCCGAAGTTATTTCATTCTTATCATTGCGGTTCAGATTGTTCCAAGGATTTTCTTCTACCATTTCTTGTGATTTTAAAATTTCTTTCTCTAAGAGTCTCTATTTTTGGTACCTAGTTAAGATTGGCATACAAATTTTTGCCCCTTCTTCTAAAATGTTGATCTTATGTGCAGGATAGTGTCAATTTCAACCTTTTTAAACAAAGTCGAATAAGATGACTGATCTTATTGATGAGACAATATTTAAAAAGTTAATTACTATACTTTGTTTCGTGATGAAGGATGATAGTATCCTGATAATGAAACTTCAGTATAGTAATTGATTATGTAATTGATTTTAACACTTGTAATTTGCAAGATCTCGTTTCAGTTGATAAGTTTGGAAATTTTTCTAACTTTGGTTCCTAGATAATGATTTTGATAAAAATAAAATTTTATTCTGATGAAAATGTTGATAAAATGATAGAATGATAGATTGGTTAAAATTTTGAACTCTCTATTTTAAAAGTGCTAAAATAGAGACTAGAAGCGCTATTTCCCAGAAGCGCTAGAACAGAGTCCAGAAGCGCTGAAACAGGTGACCAAAGCGCTATTTTGACTAAAGTGCTAAAACAGTGCCCGAAGGCGTTGGAGAAAATGACAGAAGCGCTACTTCCCAGAAGCGCCGAAATAGATCCCAGAAGCGCCGAAACAGATCCGAGAAGTGTCGAAACAGATCCCAGAAGCGCTAAAAAAAGTGATAGAAGTGCTATTTTGCCAAAAGCGCTAAAATAATGACTGGAAGTGCTAAAACAGAGCCTGAAAGTGCTGTTTCATGAAAGCACTAGAACAGTGACCCGAAGCGTTGAAATGGGTTTTCTAGAATACTAAAAATAGGACTTTTAAAGACTTTTTACTGCAAAATTTGATCTGGTCTTGTGACATACTATATCAGAGATTGTGGAAGATAAGAAGGATGAATCCGTTGACTACGGTTGTGGAATTGTGTGAGAGCTCTCCTCTGGAAGAAGGCTCATGAGTAAATTGGTTCTACTACGTAATCTAATGTGTGACCCCTAGCAAAATCGTGATAGCAGTGGATGAAAGTTCTATGTTGCAAAACAAGTTTCTAATTTTGATACAGAAAACATTGTTTTCTCAATTTGTTTCTATAACTAAGAGGTCTTTGGGGTTTTGTGACTTTGATTTTTCTTTTAAGAAACGTGGTGGACTTCCACTTTCACAGCATGGATTTTCTTATTTGTTTTGACTTAACATTTTCAGGATGATATTTTAATCTGATTTAAATGAATTTGTGAAAACACGGCAAGCAATTTTGAATAAGTGTTTTAAAACTAAAAAGATTGTGTATGTTCAAAAATCACGAATGATCTTTATTGATTTTGATGGGTTGTTTTAACAATTGTACACAAATCAAACAGACTCACACTTAAGGACAAGTAGGTCATCATTATACTCACAACCCACATCTTGCAATTACGTTGACTCACACAACAGTGTCACCCCCTAGAGGGCGCCCGTGTTTTTGTCGTTGCCAGGCGCGTACTCAAAGTGACGGAAGTAGATACCGAATCCCTTGAGCAAACAATATTTGGTAATTATATGGTGAGTGTCTTGGGGGTAGATTCTTCCCTCCCCTTGCACTATGAGTATGACAATGTATGGATACTAACTCAATGAGAAACTACTCTATGGTTCGTAGATAGGGTTCCATTTGGTGTGGCAAATAGATAAACTCCCTAAGGAGACCTCCCAATTTTTAGAACAAATATTTTGGGGATGGTTATCTTGCCTACTACCATCAAGTTGGACTTTCATCAACAATTTTCATTTTGATTATAGTGGGTTGGATAACCTGGCTTTGGTTGTTCCCACTTAGGTCGTTCCCGTAGGGTGAGTACTTTTTCCCACTACGGTAGGCCTGCTAAAGGATTTAATAAAGCGTAAATGACATGAAGTAAAAGTGAATCTGGCACTTTGGTCACCCAGTTAAGGGGAGAGCATAAGCCTAATCACTACAAGCACAACATATAGATTTGTTCTGTTTTAAGCCCAAAAAGAAATTTTCTAATCTAAGTGAAGGTGTTGCTTCACAGAAATCATTTTTGTTCTTTTTAACTTATACTGTAAAAAAATGCGATGACTATCCTAGGATTGATAGATTTGTTTTAAAAAAAAACAAGAAAGTGGCTACCCTAGGATTGATCAATTTTAATCCAAGTGACTACCCTAGGATTGGTTCTTTTTAACCAAATTTGACAAAGCTTGTGTAGATGGTTAATTTTAAGCCCAAAGTAATGCTAGTTGGTCCTAAAGCATGCATAAAAAAAAACATATGATGGGTTATTTTCCCATGAGTGTTTGAAAGCACTATTACAATGGATATCAAATGACTCTGTTTTCACTTTTTATGAATTTTATGCTCCATATTCCTCTTGAAACCTGTAATAAATGCTCAAAATGTTAGTTGAGATCAAGAAATAAGAAGATATAAAGGTTAGATGAATGATTAAACATAAAAACCCTAAAACTTATACCAAGTTGCAATGTGATTTGAATTTAAATTAAAAATTGAAAATTTTAACTCTATAAAAAGTGATAAATACCTACACCATTGCATAGCTTATGAAATTCTACCCCATTTCAAAAAAACAAGTTTCGAAAAAGACCTTCGTATGACCAAGATATGACCATTTTAAAATTAACTGTCAAAGTGCTAAAACAGTGCCTGAAAGCGCTATTTCCCAGAAGCGCTAAAAGAAGTCATGGAAGTGCTAAAACACCGAAAGTGCTAAAATTTTGACCAGAAGCGCTAAAACACAAAAGAACTAAAACAGTTCATGGAAGCACTAAATTTTTTTACGAAAGTTCTAAAATAGAGAACAAAAGCACTAAAGTTTGTCATGGAAGCGCTAAAACTTTGAACGAAAGCGCTAAAAGAAAACACGCCATGAACCTGCATGACACTTTCCAGAAAAATTGATAATTTTGATAAAATTGGGGTTAATGCCCCATGGTGGGTGCCAAATTGTAAGTGTAGAATAAGTGAATAAGCACAAAAGACACTTCTTAATAAGACATTATATCAATGATTAAACAAATTGAATCAATTCAAAACAGTAATCAAATGAAAGCGTTATATTGTTCTCTATGCTCAAAGATTTATTAAATCAAAATTGCTCTCAGATTGTGTAAGCACTATGATTGTTAAAATGACTATCTAAAGAATGAGATGATGATAATGCAATGCTAAATGATAAATCAATTAAACTAGAATATATAGATATGAAACAGATAATTGCAGCTACAGGAGGCAACCATGGTTAAAAGTTTGATTGCTTGATGCTTGATGTGTGAAGGCTTGAATGCTTGATGTCTGGATTCTTGCAGAGTAAGAGTGCAAAAGCTTGATTATCTGGATTATTTTCTTGGTTCAATGAGGCTTTATTTATAGATATCCTGCCTATAGAAATGCACAGGGAAAGCTTTGAGAGGCTTGGATTCAATCTGGAGAATTGAATGGTGAGAGATGGAGGAGATTGAGAGAAAGATGGAGATTGTCTCTACCCTTGAAAACACTAGGCACAAGAAGAGGAAAGATTGATGGAAGAGGATTGAGAGATCAAATTCCAAATTTGTCTCCAATTTGTCTCCAAAACTTCTCGTGAAGTTTCAAAGCATTAATTGTGACAAATTTAGACATAGATTAGACATAGGAAATCTGATTCATTTTTGAGGAAATGTAGATCGGAATATTCCTTATGCTCTAATTCAAATATTTTGATTTATTTAAATTAGAAAAGGGAGATAAATAATTTAATAAAACAAACTATAGGATAGTCGTTTATTAAATTAAACAGAGGAATATGGTAATCAATCAATAAAGTATTTTGATCTTTATTTAATTAATTTTGAGATTGATGTGATAGAATAAAATAGGGATTTGATAATTAAATCAAACAAAGTATTTAATTTTGTTTATTTAATTAAGATGAATTTAATGTGAACTATATAAATAAATATTTCTATTTATTCAATAGTAGAAGAAATTAGGATAATTAATCAAATAATTTGTATTTAATTAATCGGATGCTCAAGACCAATTTTAGGTGTATACAACGACCAATGTCATTGATAGTCTTTTTTAGGATTCTAACAATAGTTTTATTAGATGCCTCAGCTTGGCCATTTACCTTGTGGGTAATATGGGGTGGAAAAATGATCTTTGATATGGAACTCTTCACATAGATGGCGCACTTCTTGGTTTTTGAATGGGCAGCTATTGTCTGTGATTATGGATTGGGGTACACCAAACTGACAAATGATATAGTTTAGGATAAACTTGGATATTTGCGTGTCGGTGATGTAGGTCATGGGAATAGCTTCAATCCATTTGGTGATGTATTCAGTGGCGGTTATGATGAATTTATGATTGTTGGATAATAGAGGCTGTATCTTACCTATGAGGTCAAGTCCCCATTGGGCAAAGGGCCATGGTGATGTAATCAGATGAAGATCTTGTGCTAGTGCTCTTATCAAATCTCCATGTATCTGACACTATCTACATTTCTTTACAAAGATATATGAGTCTTTTTCCATTATAGGCCAATAATAACCTAGTCTCATAATCTTATGGGCTAAAGTAAGACCACTCAAATGGGATCCGCATATACCCTCATGCACCGCTCATAAGGTTGTTTTTTCTTCTTCAACATCGAGACATCTCATTAGGGTGTTATCTTAGGTACGTCTATGCAGGGTATCTCCGATGATGGTGTATTTAGCGGACTTACAGATAAAGGTTCGACGTTGGTTGTTTGACAGGTCTAGAGATAAGGTTTGGTCATTTAGATAGTTGAATATGTCTTTGTACCAAGGAGAAGTAGGACCGACAATCGTACACACCACTTTAGTATTGAGGACATCATAGGCAGGGACCAACAGTTGTTTAACCAAAAACTCAAACTTAGGCACGTTGCTCGAAATATCCAATAAGGAACCCACGATTTCCATAGCATCTACAACCCTATTCTAAATATGTGGCATTTTTTGAAAGGTAATTTCATCAAAGTACTGCTTGAAACTATCGGCCATGCACTTGTAGGGGGAAATTTTCTCATCCTTAGTCTCATAATCATCATTTATTTGTTGGACGACTAGCTAAGAATCGCCAAAAACATGTAGACTCTTAATCTTCCACTATGCTTCCATTCGTAGTCCTATCACTAAGGCTTCATACTCTGCTATGTTGATGGTGCAAGGGAAAGAAATCTTGAATTATTTAGGAATAGTATCACCCTGAGGTGTAACAAACAGGATACTTGCTCCTGAACCACGATTTGTATGTGACCTGTCAAAGTATAATTTCCATTCGGTTCTAGTGTCAATGTTGAAGATGAATTCATCAGGAAAATTCACCACTAAAGGATGGTCTACCTTTATGGGTGCATCCGCTAACTGATCTGCAATCACCTGCCCTTTTATAGCCTTCCTCTCCAGATATTGGGTGTCATACTCACTAAGTATCATAGCCCATTTAGCCAATCGGCCTACTAATGCTTCTTTACTTAGGAGATATTTGAGGGGATCAATCTTTGCAACCAACATTGTTTGACGATTTAGCATATAGTGCCAAAGTTTGAGTAGCAAAGACTACCGCAAGACAGGCACATTCTATGTTACTGTAATTTAATTCATATCCCACCAGGGTACAACTGATGTAATAGACTGCTCTTTCATGACCTTGATCATCGTTTTGTGCGAGAAGAGCTCCTAATGCTAACTGAGTTGCTGAAATGTATAGTATCAACGGTTTTCCATCTGTAGGTGGCATTAAGACCAGTGGAGTGAGCAAATAATCCCCGATTTTCTGGAAAGCTTCCTGAAATTTAGGTGTCCACACAAATGGTACTCCTTTCTTGAGAAGATGTTGAAATGGGTGTATTTTGTCTGCCAATTGTATAATGAAATGTCTGATAGACTGTAATCTTCCCTGTAGTGTTCTTAGTTGACCAATGCTGATTGGAGGAGGCATTTCTACAATAGCTCTTACCTTCTCTGGATCTACTTCAATGCCTCTTCTAGAAATGATATACCCTAGAAGTTTCCCTAATTTCACTCCAAAGACACATTTCTTCGGATTTATTCTGATGTTGTAATTCTCTAGCCTCTGGAATATCTTGTCTAGAACCTTCAAATGATCTGCCCTTGTTTCTGATTTAGCTATAATGCCATCTACATAATCTTCCATGAGATTATGTACAAAGTCATGGAAAATAGTAGTCATTGCTTGTTGATAGGTAGCACCTGCATTTTTAAGCCCAAAAGGCATAACATTCCAATAGTATGTGCCCCATGGACACGTGAAAGCTATCTTGTGTTTATCTTCAGCTGCAATTTTGATTTGGTTATATCTAGAGAAACCATCCATGAGGGATAGCATCTTGTATCCTGTTGTAAGATCTACTATAATGTCTATGTTCTGAAAAGGGAAGTCATCCTTAGGACATGCCTTATTGATGTCTCTAAATTTTGTGCAAATGCAGATGCCCCCAGTTGGTTTAGTCACTAGCACAAGATTTGAAATCCAGTTTGCATAGTATATGGTTCTTATGAATCCGACATCTAAGAGTTTCTTAAGTTCTTCTTTGACCAGTAGAGCAATCTGTGTATGCATTTTCCTTAACTTCTATTTGACTGGCTTAATACCTGGCTGTAGTGGTAGATGGTGCAATATTAGGTCTAGATCCAGCCCAGGCATGTTTGCATATGACCATGCAAAGTTTATTTATCTCTTTGCAAAGAATTCTTGAAACTTAGGTTTTTTTGTCTCTGTCAAAGAAGCTACAAAATATACCATCTGAGAGTTTTCTTCTGTATTTATGTTGACTTCAATAGACTCTTCTACTAGCATCGGTGACTTTTCCTATTCAATGGGAAGAATATTTAAACCTCTATCCTTGGGTGCCTCAGAGAGTTTTTCATCCTAGGGACTCGTCATTTTTCTCATTTTCATCATTTTTATTTTTATTCTCATTTTTACGACTATAGGTGTAAGTAGACTCGCCAAAATATGCTTTGTCATCCAAGTCTATGGTAAAACCAGCTTTATGATCCCCTCTAGGAATGCCTTCTCGAAGTCCCATGAACTCAAATATTGCTTTGTCATTCTCAAATGTGTCTAAGATGGGTGTACCTTATTGATCCCAGTCGATAAGTTGGGGATATATGAGGGGCATGTCATCATCAGATTTATCAAAGGTGGAAGCTGACAAGGAGAATATAGAGTGGTTGACATGGTCACAGAAGTTTTGGACTAACTCCTTGTTCTTTTGCCTACAGGTAGGTAAACTCTGATGTGGGACTATTGCAACGGCTAGGTTGTTAGAAGATGGTTTGTCAGGTGCCCAAGATGTATGATCAAGGGTTTCCCAATAATAGTGTTTAAGAAATTCTTCTTTGGACAAGGACTTCTTATTACAGGGACTAGATGACTTTGGTACGGGTTTTATCATTAGGTCCAATTCTCCAAATAGATTATATAGGTTCATGGTACTGGTAGAGGAAAGGGAATCCCATTCATAGTCACTTGAGTCAGGGGATTCATTGTAAACTGGGGGAAGTGCTTCATGAGATATCTCGATGTCTGCGTAAGAACTCACTTCCTCTTGAAATGGTGATGAAGTACTAGGAAAACCAATTCTAAGCGGTTGAAACCCTAGCCCTAGGTATTTTGATCATGGGAAGACAATGATTAGTTTTGTCCTTCCATTTTGATGTAGGCCTAACCCACTATGTCCTTCATATCCTTCACTTTGCATTATCCTAAAGCCTTTTTCCATATTGATCCTTAGCTATTTGAATAGACAGTGAGGGGTATTCATTGTCTTCCTAGTACAACTAGGAGGTAATATCACTTCGGTCCACAACCTCTTCACTTAACTCTCCCCATTTGGTCAATGTCATTGTAGGGGGAACATGAAATGTGACTACTGACTGTCTTCTATCTCCCATGGGTAAACCATATGCCTTAGGTGGAACTAGCTGACTGACACAATAGGATGCCTTCATGTGATATTCTCCACAACCCTCATCTTGGATCTCAACCTTAGGAGTGGATGATTGTGGTTTGAATGAAATGGACTTGGTAATATGTGATGGATCAATGTATAGGGATAAAGTGGATGATGAAGCTTCTTGATTAACAGGTACCTATCATTGTGAAATTTCCCTTAGGCTTGTATAGTATTGAAAAGGATATGGATCACCATCAATCGTGATCTCAGTGCCATTATACGAGAATTTAAGACATTGGTGATATGTGGAAGGTATGGCTTTCATTGCGTGTATCCAAGGTCTACCTAACTACAGGTTATACAGAAGGGTGAGATCCAAGACTTGGAAGCTGGTGTTCATAGCTTCTAGGCCAATTCTGATAGGGAGTGTGACAACTCCTTTGGATGATCTTTCCTCATCATCGTAAGCCTTGCTGACTATACTCTTAGAGGTGTCTACGCATTCTTCTAAGAATCCTAATACCTTAACCAATTTTAGGGTACACAGGTTCAAACCTGCTCCTCTATCTACCAAGACTCATCTGACTTTGGTTTGATGGACTAGGACTTCAAGATGTAATGGGTCATTATGATCAGTCTTTTCGGTTGAGTAATCCTGTTGGGAAAAGGTGGTATGATGGGAGCTGGTTAAATATCCCACTATTTCTTCAAAATGATTGACATCTAAGTCAGTAGGGACAGTCATGTTTTGTAAGGCTTTGTTGAGAATGGCTCGATGCTCAGGTGATAAAGTCAACAGTTCCAAAATGGATATTTGTGCGGGGATTTTGCTCAGTTGATCAAGGAGATTGTACTTAGACTTGGAACACTATTTAGGTGGCTCAGAAGAACGACCTAGAATAGTTATCTTTGTTCTGCATGTGTTTATAGCACATTCAGTATGCTTATTAATGATGATGGTATGTACTTTTTCATTTTCAGCTCGAGGGTGATTTATGATCTTTCCTTTTCCATAGTTATACTTGGTATTTTCATAATTGGCTGATGGAGAATTCTTGGTTCCTGAACTAGAGGCTTTCCCTTTTGTGTGGTCATGTAATGGGTATTTGACGACCTTATGATCACTGTTCTTGGTATTTTTCTGCCCATTGACCTCTATGGTTCCGTTTTCAAAAAAGTCTTGTATAATATTCTTCAATTGTCGACAATTTTGTAGGTTGTGTCCTTTTGTTCGATGATAGCCACAATAGGCATTATCATCCCACCATAAAGTTTTAAATTATCCAAGATCATACCCTCTTGGTTCCAAAGGTTTAATGAGATTATGTTTAATAAACTCTTTGAAAATTGTCTCGATTGGTTGCCCCAAATGGGTAAATTCACGTGTAGGAAATCTCCTTTGTGGTCATTGTTGTTGTGAATTTTGGAAAAAATTAGCTGTTTGATCTGGACTATTCGTCATGTCTTGATTGGGGTTGCAACCTCTAAGTGTGATAATTGGTCCCGTATGTATGGTTTTAGCATCAACAATGTCGTCATTTGTAACATTTTTGTTTCTAGACTAGAATTTATTTCTATCATTGGGAATGTTTTGATGTTGAACGACTGGGTTTCTGCCTGGTACTTTAATTTCTCCTTTGTCAATAAGACCTTTTTCAAGGATGATGCCCTTTTTTACCAAGTCTAGGAATGAAGTACAACAATGTACCCTTAAGTCACCTCTCAGTTTTGGATTAATGTTTTCAAGGAATATGGTGACCTTTTTCTTTTCTGGTATTTCAACTGGACATCTGCTAGCTAGTCTTCTCCATCTCTGGAAGAAAGTGGTGAAAGTTTCGCCATATTCTTGTGTTGTGTGGAACAAGGTAGCTATTGTTACTTCATTTTCTATGTTAAAGGAAAAGTGTTTGACAAACTTCTTAGCTAATTCACCCCAGGATCGTATGCTATATGGTAATTTAGAGAACCATTCTAGTGCTATCCGAATAAGGGTTCACGGAAATAGTCTCATCAAGTATGTGGGGTCATATGATATGTCCATGCATGTCATTGAGAATTCTCTATTGTTTTCTAAAATATTCTTCCTCCCATTATACTTAGGTAAATTCAATATAATGTATCCATGGGGGAAGGGTGTCATGTAGAGCGCTTTGTCAAAAGGAAATGGACATAGATCTTGTGCTGAGATAGTTCATTTTCCTGACATAGACATGTTGTCCATCTGTTGTTGAAGCATTTGCATTTGGTTTTGGAGAACATCTACTTGTGTCAAGGACATGTTTATGTTTTTTGGATCAATGTAGGTGTTCTGAAATGCCATGTTTTGTGATGGGTTGTGATTTGGCGAAGGAGTATATCCCGTTAGAATTTTCTGATTTGGATTGGGGATATTTCCTGACTGAATGTTCTAATTTGGTATAGGAATCTTCCCTGTCTGAATGTTTTGATTTGGTATAGGAATATTCATGCCAACTTTGGATCTCTTACCAGTAGTGTTGGTGCCAAAGGGGTTTGATGAAGTTGCTCCCGCAATAAATTGTAAACCTTGTGTTATGTTGAAAGGGATTGTACTTACAATTGATGATGTTTGAGTAGGTATGCTAGTTGATATCACTGTGGTAATTTGGGGAATAGAAACACTTGACGTTAGAGTTTGTGTTGGTTGAGCAGACAGTTTTTTCAAAGTATGAATATCAAATCCTAGTGGTAGTATGGCACCTTCTACTAGCAACTTTGCTAGATATCATTGGGGATCATTTTCCAAACACTCATCCATAAAGGATGCAACCTTAGGATTTTGTATAGCGGCGTCTATGTCTTCAACATAAATTTGTCCATGTGTGTCTCTAGTGATGTGTTTTTCAAGCAAAGATTTGTGTGGTCTCTCTTTCCCCAATGGTGGATTTCTGAAAGGATTGGAAAATTTGTTAAGGTCTGACATTGCTTTCTTTTTCTCTTTAGACCTTGTTTCAACCATGAAAAGTTGCTCAAAATGGGGTAATGCAAACTATGTTTAAAAAATTGATATGACCTATTTCTATGTTTTTTGGATTTTCTGACAATAAAGGATGTAGCTAAATATTTCTAAAATGACGTATACTAAGATGACGTATGGTTGGATGGATAATATGCAAAATATCGAGTAGACTATGATGGTAAATGATTTTAAGATGGATATAACCTACCACCTATGGAATAAATGCATGCAATCATTTTGAATTTGACTAAGGAACCTAATTGTAGGACAAAGATAGTTGACAAGGTGAATTTCCCAAACTAGACTGTTGAGCTGAAAATATTCACTAATAGGACCAAAGTAACTAGGTTCAATGATAGTGACAAAATCAGAGCATGAACTTATCCAATGACGAGGAAAGTTATTATATTCTACGATATGCATTTTCCGTGGAAGTGTCTAAATGCATGCAACTTAGGATGACTATGACTAGGACGTATATGACACCTAATAATGCAAGGTTTTTGAGAAAAATGTTTCCAGTTTCCGTCCAAGGTTGATCTTTAGAAACAAAAGCGAAAAAGACAGTAATGTTTCAGACTCAGTTTGCAGTTTTTGAAGTTTTCTATTGACAGTCAAATGCGGTTCACCTATCAGATGAACTTCTATTTTTGATAGATGTGGTTTAACATGCGCATGCAGTGTTTTGACTAAACTAGGTTTCGAACATTGACAGACAGTTGCAACTTTTGGACAGATGCGGTTTACTATATCACAAATGCGACTCAGTTGATCATATGCGACTCAAAATATAGACTCTGTGAACCTAAAAAATTGTTGACAGACACATGCAACTTTATGTTTAACAGTTGTGGCTCACGGAGACACATGCGACTCGAGAATTGACAGTTGAGGCTCAGTATCCAGACTATGAAACTAAACTTTGTTGACAGACACATGCAGAGTTTAACTAAAAAATTGTGACTCTCTAAGACAGATGTGGTGTTAAAAATGACAATTGCGACTCAATTTGATAGTTGCATTTTTTTGAAGATTGTGTTTCGACTGACTCCGTTTGTTGATCAAGTTTTTTGACGAATACAGCAAAAACAAGCACAAAATTCAATGTTTTTTTCAGTTTGTAATGATAGATTTGTTAAAACCATAAACCAATTACACCCTAGGCTTTTTGTACAATATTTACTAAGTTCTTACTTCGATAAATCCAGCTACGCATATTCAAGGTGAATGACTAGTAGCTTGACCCCACTAGCTCCCCTCCATGACACTCACTTATACGGGGCGGCCAAGCTAATGTACCCATGAAACTCCCATGGCATACATCTCATCTCAACACATGAACTGTAAGAATTTAAGATGGCTTCACAGATCTGAACCTACTACACCAGCAAGTAGATAGGATTTTGGAAAACTACAACAATTTGGCTTTTTAATTCGGGCACCCATTCATGAAGGCCATGCGAGAGGCAATATCATCCTAGTTCTACAGAGGTTAGGCTCTACAGGTTTTAAGATACCACAAGGGTACTAGGGAGTCAAGTGTTGGTCCGCTGGGATCCTCGTAATACTGAGCTTTCCTCGAGTATTAAAATTTGTATACCGATTGGGAGTCGCTGGCGATAAGCGCGTAACCGGTTTTGAGTCTTCTTGGGGTGAGTAATTTTTCCCACGAAGACAGGCCCAAGTTCTAGAGTCAGTAAGCATTTCTCTTAGACCCAGGATTGTACGGATGTGGAAGGGAAGAGGATACTTTGATATACCGAATCGGGTTCTAAACTAAACGATTGCAGACACGAAAAACACTGGTTAATTTTTAAGCCCAAACAACAATTTTCTAAACTACCAAACAGAAAGCTTTCCAAATAAAATTAACAAAGTCATTAGGTCCTGCATGCAAACTGATTAGTAGTTCCCTTTGTTTCTTCGGCTTTCGTCCTACAGAAAATATGTTTTTGGTTTTTTATTTGGTCTACTATGCTTCATCCTCCAAAAACTAAGTTACTCCTCTAAACACAGCTGCAAACAAACATTAGCGAAAAAATGAAATAACACGAGAAATGAAAAATGAAAACGTGAATGTACGGAAGTTAATAAAAAAGTGAAAAATCTATTACCTTGTAGATGCGGCTTTTTGAGCCACAGATGCGGTGCTATGTTGACAGGTAGATGCGGTTCATGTTGACAGTCGGACGTGGTGTGAAATTTTAACATTTGGATGCAGTGCAAAGTGTCACGAATGTGGTGCAGAATGGTAGATGCATTGTGAGATGTAGCAGCTACGGCTCACGAATACGGATGCGTCGTTTATTTGAGCAGATGAGATGTGTTGTATGATTCCTACAAAATAAAAAATGGAAAGACGAAAAGATGTTGCACGAATTTGAAGCGTGTTCACGTCGGGTTCACCAAATGTAACATAGATTTTCTAGAGAATTTACTGCATAGATTAAGATGATCAAATCTAATAAATAATCTAAATAAAAACAACAAAGAACAAGTAAAAATGAACAAAACAATAATAACTATAACTAGAATAGTCTCACCGAATATGCGTCCACTCCTTCGAATTATCTTGATTGTCCTTCTCCATTTTGTTGTCTCAGTATTCTTGCGCTCAAATTTTTAGTATTGATGCAAGCATAACCTTTTTGAATGTCTAAGAAAAATATCAAAGATAATATGTTCTTCTCAAAAGTATTGATTACGGGAGGAGGAATAATGATAATGATAGGCCATTTTATAGATTTTGGGTTTTCGAATGATCATCTCAGATTCAAAAGAGAGATTGATGAATGAGATTGATGAATTTCATGCAATGTGATTTTTGTGTCAGTTAGAACATGAGTTAGGAAAGTTTGCAAGATAAAGATTAAATTAGAATGATAACTTAATCTTGCGTCAAGACTGTTCGAAAATAGAAAGAACACCAGTTCAAGATTAAATAAACAATTTAATCTTCAGTTAAGAGTCTTCGAAAATAGAAGAAATAGACTTTGAAGGAGAAAGACAAAGTTAGAACTCAAATAATAAAGAATTCTAATGCACACATTAATTAATTAATTAAATAAAGATATTTAAATATAAACACATTCATGCATATGAGTTAGAACTAGTTAACTGACTAGTTGTGACAGAGAGTCTTCTCGCAGAGACGATCAGATATTGAATCCGAAGATAACTGGCGGATTTAAAATAGATCTTGAGTCAGAAGGTGAGTGAATGATTAGTGAACTGAATGACAGAAGAATGTGACATAAACAATTAAGTATGAATTAAATGTTAATTTAATTCAACATTCAAAAATGAAAGATTTAATTAAATAAATAATGTAATTTATTTAATTGACTATTTGAAAAGGATTAAATGAATAATTAAATAATAAATATTTAATTATAGTTGAAATATGAGAAAATGGGTAATTAAATAATAAATTATTTAATTAAGAAGGAGAATTAATTAGTTAGCGACATAATTAAACAAATATGATTTATTTAATTAATCAAGTTGAATAAAGGTCATTATGAATTAATTAAATATGTGTTTAGAAAGGGTAATTAAATAATAAACATTATTTAATCATGACCATGGATAATAGAAAATTATGTCAAAAGCGGTACTCGCAAGCCTAGACCAAATTTCGATGTCTACACCTACATTTAAAACACACAGTGGAAGATGTAGTACTAAGCTTTGAAGCAACGCATACCTCCTTCTCAAAAAAGGAGATGTATTGCATAGAAATATTGGAAGACAAGGAGGACACAAGTGATTGAACCCTTGAAGAGGAGGTCCTGCTCTATCAGTTCGTCGATTCTGACCCATTTGGGAATTTCCATGCTATCAGGTTAGGCACCTATATGATTTTTGATGAAGACCAATTCCTCCCAAAATTGGTGAAGGAATAGGAGAAACCTAGCGGACCAAGTGACAACAGTTTGTGGAAACTACATTTTGATGGTGTCAAATGCAAAATTAGTTCCGAAGGTGGCATCCAATTAGTATATCCAATTGGATCGGAGAACCTCAAAGTTTTTTACTTCTAGTTCCTATTCTCAAATAATGATGCAAAATATAAGGCTATGGTCCATGGTTTGTCTCTTGTAGAGTAGATGGGAGTAAAGAGAATATAGGTGTTTAGGGATTTAGAGATATTCGTAGGCCAGGTCTACAGATAGGAAACCACCAAAAATGTGAGGATGAGATCTTACTAACACAGAATATGGGACCTAATCAAAATTTTCAAAGCTTTTAACATACAGGTTATCCCGCAGACTTAGAATTCCATCATGAATCAGATGGATTTGATCGACTCATAATTTGAGCCAACCCCCAGAACAACTAGAAATTAGCATACAGTGCATACCATCATTTGATCATCTATACCCGATAATGATCAAAATTGATAGGTATTTTAAAATGATGCTCAGATCATCACATTCCTACAAAAGTTAGGGAAATCTTCTAATCATTCACAGTCTGAAGCCAGAAAGGCTACCAAAGAACAAGTAATTCAATTAAAGAGCAATAAGCTCCCATGAGGCTTGATTTCTCTCAATAATCTCTTTGACTATGAGGATGAAAGGAATAGTAAGCAAAGATTCACCGTTGATGAAGGGGACTATGAATACCTCAACATCAAAGGAGGCAGGAAGCTAAAAGTCAAAAAGAACATCCTGCAGGAAGACAAGGAAATGTTGAAAGGCTTATGTGTGAAATACAATAGAGTCATGGCCTGTACCTATGATGACCTCAACGGATATGATCCTGGCATCAACTAGCATAATATCAACTTATCTAAATGATCAAAACCCATCCAACAGAAACAAAGACCATTTAATCCAAAGTTAGAGGCATTGATGGCGTGGGAACTTACCAAGTTGGTTGAGTCAAAGATTATCTATCTGATAAAAAATTCTACCTAGGTATCTAATCTTATACCAGTGTGGAAAAATAATGGTGACATTTGGCTTTGTGTGTAATCTTGGGACTTAAATAAGGCCTCATTAAAATACCACTACCCTTTGCCCTTAATGGAGAAAATTCTACAAAATGTGGCTAGATTGGAGATGTTCTCACTAATCAATGGTTTCTCAAGCTATAACCAAGTTTATGTAAAGGAGGACCAGCACAAAACAATGTTCACCACTAAGTGGGTGACATTCACATATTCAAAGATGCCCTTCAGACTCTCCAATGCGGATGCCACTTTTCAACAAGCAATGGATGTCGCCTTCAAAGGATTGATCAATAAGATCATTCTGATATATCTAGATGACCTAACCATTTTCTCCAAATCAAAACATGATCACTTTGATCATTTTGAAATGGTCTTCTAGAAACATCAAGAGTTCAAAATTTCCTTAAATCCCAAAAAATGTGTTTTTGGCATACCATAGGGCAAGTTGCTTCGCTTTGTGGTATCGAAGGAAGGAATATCCATATAACCCGAAAGGGTTAAGGATATAATGGAACTAAAACTACCTGTCAATTAGAAGGGGTTATAGTCTTTTCTAGGAAAAATTAACTTTGTGAACTGGTTTATTTTGGATTTCACAGGTGTCGTGAGACCCATCCCATTGATGTTGAAGAAGGGCTTAACGTTCAAATGGACTATGGAAGGTAAGCTTACTTTTGATTAGATTAAGGCGGCCATCTCTATAGCTCTAGTGTTAGCTAACCTAGACTTCTCCAAAGACTTTTTTCTTTATGTTTATAGAATCCAACACAGTATAGCTTCAGTGCTCACTAAAAATGGTGTAGCCACAATAGGAGGGTCCTCAAAGAGAACAATCTAGACCATGCAACTAGAGTAACACAACAGAAGAAACACAAAATATCAAGGAAAATGTAGAGAAAAACATTCTTATTATTAGAACTTTTGATTACATATAGTCGGCCACATCCAGGCTTACAGATTCGTCTCACAGGCCTGATTACAACATGTCCAAAATACAACGCTCATACATGCAAGTGAAAATATTACAGATAGAACTCTATATTTGTCTTATCTTGCTTGATTTTGATTTATTACCTTCCTAATGATCCATTACAAGCTTTATATAATAGCCGCGGGTCAAGAGACATATGTGTTGGCCAAAGATCATTATAATCTCCAATGAAGGAAACATAATGTGTACAAGAACAAGTCAGCCTCAAATTTGAATTTCTTCCATGGTAGATGCACATTATGAAGTGTGGAGATAAGATTAAGGTTAGGGACACTCCATGGAACAATTAGAAACACACCGTGAGGATCCATGATCGATCAAAATAGTCATAGGTTTTGAAATTATTTTGGGGCCAATTCCAAAACTGTCACTCAATCTGGAAGCGATAACTTTCCAGAAAAAGATCCAATCAAGCTGAAAACTTGGAATAAGGAAATTGAACATTTCCATGACAAAACCATAGGTACGCGATATCTTGTGAGCAAACATGAAGAAAAACCGGATCTACCAACTTGAATAAGAACAAGAACTAAACAGAATGAAAAAAAATTTGGTTGATGCAAGATTGCCAAGAACCAAGGATGCTCTTGCATCAGACATCCAGGGTTAATAAAAAGTGAGTCCCTCACTTTACTGGGGCCAAAGGAAAAACAATACGGTCTACCTCAGCTTGAGAAATCCAAGAAGAATCCTCCACTAGTCTACCTTTCCACTTTACCAAATATTCTTTGTATTATCTTACACGAGTCTTTCTCCCATCTCTGACATCCAAAATCTCTTTTATCCCATCTGATTGTTGTTTAGGAAGTTGTTCTTCCAATTTTTCCTTACTATCTTCACTAAATTTTTCTTCATGATACTAATGTAGATCTTTAATGTTGAATATAGGTGATATACCCATTTCATCTAGTAACTCTACTTCATATGCATTTCTTGAATCAAACTTCTTCAAAATCCTATAGGGTCCAAACTTCCTCATCCTAAGCTTACTGTATGTGCCAACTGGGAATTTTCCTTCCTCAAATATACCAGTACTTCATCTCCAACTTTGAACTCCTTATGTATCCTCTTTTCATCTACTCATTTTGTATACTTCTAGTTCATATGTTCTAACTACTGCTTTACTTGAGTATGCACTTTCTTCATATGTTCTAAAAATTCCTCTACTTTTGTACTCCTCTTATCTTCTTTACTGATATCTTGCAATTCTGATATACCTCTAGGATGAACTCTATTAAAAATCTCAAAAGGTGTATTTCATGTACTCTTGTTCAGTAAATTATTGTACGCAAACTCTACTTGTGCAAGGGCTAAATCCCAACTTTTGGTCTTCTCTCCAACCAAACATCTCTATAAATTTCCCAAACTCCTATTCACTACCTTTATTTTTCTATTGGTCTGTGGGTGAAAAGTGTAAGTGGTGAATTAGGTGTAAAGCATAAAACACACTTCTTAATAAGACATTATATCAAAGACAAAGCTTGAATGAATCAAATCAAAGCAATAATCAATTGAAAGCGTCATATTGTTCTCTATCCTCAAAGATTTATTAAACCACTATTGCTCTTAAATCGTGAGGACACTATGATTGTTAAAATGACAATTCAAAGAATGAGATGGATGCTAATGCAATGAAATGGAGCTAAATATCATAAAACTAGATGATAAAGAAACTAAACTAGCATGAATTGACATGAAACATATAATATGCAGCTATAGGAGGCAACCATGATTTGAAAGTTTGATTGTTGGATGTTGGATGCTTGAATGCTTGATGCTTGATGCTTGAATTCCTGCAGAGTAAGAGTGCATAAGTTAGATTATTTTTTATCCTTTTCTTGGTTCAATGAGGCTGTATTTATAGAATTCCTGGCTGTAGAAATGCACAGGGAAGGCATTGAGAGGATTGGATTCAATCTAGAGGATTGAATGGTGAAAGATGGAGGAGATTGAGAGAAAAATGGTGATTGTCTCTACCCATGAAAACACCAGGCAAGAGAAGAGGAAAGATTGATGGAGGAGGATTGAGAGAAGATTTTGGAATTTGTCTCCAATTTGTCTCCAAAACTTCCCGTGAAGTTTCAAAGCATTAATTGTGACATACTTTAGACATAAATTAGACATAGGATATCTAATTCATTTTTGAGGAAATATAGATGGAATATTTTTTATGCTTTAATTCAAATATTTTTGAATTATTTAAATTAGCAAAAGAGGGATAAATAATTTAATAAAATGAACTATAGAAGTTGTTTATTAAATTAAACAGAAGAATGTGGCAATTAATCAATAAAGTGTTTTAATCTTTATTTAATTAATTTAAGATCAATGTGATAGAATAAAATAGGGATTTGATAATTAAATCAAACAAAGTATTTAATTTTGTTTATTTAATTAAGATGAATTTAAATGTGAACTATATATATAAATATTTCTATTTATTCAATAGTAGAGGAGATTAGGATAATTAATCAAATAATTTGTATTTAATTAATCAGAATTCTCCAGACCAATTTTAGGTGTATACAAAAAGTAGAACTAAACTTCAAATCTGTCTTCAACTTCTTCCAAATTTTCCTCCAAAAGTAACCAACAAACTTTGTATCTCTATCTGAAACAATACTCCTAGGTAATCCATGCAATCTGACCACTTCCCTGAAAAAAGTGTGCTACATGTACTGCATCTATTGTCTTCTTACAAGGTATGAAATGTGCCATCTTGAAAAATCTGTCTACCACCACAACTATAGAATCATTACCTCTCTATATCTTCGGTAAACCAAGTATGAAATCCAGGTTGATATCCTCCCAAGGTCTTTCTGGAATTGTCAAAGGTTTGTATAATCCAACATTCTGACTACTCCCTTTTGTAACTTAACAAACTCTACAACTCTGCACAAATTTCTTGACATCCTTATGAATCTGGGGCCAAAAATAATTCTCACTTACCAATGCTATTGTTTTATCAAATTCCAAAGTGTCCTGCCAATCCTCCACTATGTTTTTCTTTTACCAAATTGTCCCTCATTGAACTCTGGGGTATACACAACTAATTTCCTCTTAAACAACTTTTCCTCTTGAATGAAATAATCTGACCACTAACTTCTATCCTCCAAAAATGGTTATTTACATGCTCTCCAAGGTTCTACAAAATATGGGTCTTCCTCATACAAGTTCTTCAATTCATCAAAGCCTAATACATCCATTCTCATCTATGTCAATAAATTCCTTCTCCTAATCAAATCATCAACAACTCTATTTGACTTTCCACTCCTATGTTTCAAAACAAAAGTATAACTCTGCAAGAATTTGACCCATCTCATGTGTTTTTTATTTAACTTACCTTGACTATTCAAGTATTGCAAACCCTAATGATCAGTATACAACACAAACTCCTTAGACAACAAGTAATGTATCCATTTCTTAAGGCTTGAACTATGGCATAAAACTCCTAATCATACACTGAATACATTTTCGTTGCATCACACAACTTCTCACGAAAATAAGCTACTAGTCTTCCTTCTTGACTTAACACTACTCCAATTGCATTTCCACTTGCATCACATTCTAAATGAAATACCTTACTAAATTCTGGTAAAGCCAACATAGGTTGCTCAGTTGCCTTCTATTTTAACAACTCAAAACTTTTGTCTGCTCCATATGTCCATCTAAAATCCTTTCTATCTCCTCTCATTGTTTTTGTCATAGGGCTGCAAATAGAACTGAAATTCCTAATGAATTTTTTGTAGAAACTAGCCAATCCATGAAATGATCTTACCTCTCCAATGCTTTCAAGTGTAGGCCATTCAATAATTTCTCTTAACTTCTCAAAATCCATCTTCAATCCATTCACAAATATCACAAACCCAATATATACCAATTCTTCCTTCATAAAACTACACTTCTTGATGTTTACCAACAACTGCTCTTCCCTCAACCTCTGCAAAACTTGTCTTATATGTAACAAATGTTCTTCTCTAGTCTTACCGAAAATCAAGATGTCATCCAAATAGACAATCACAAACTTACCCAATAATTTCTTCAATACCTCATTCATCAACCTCATGAAAGTACTTAGTGCATTTGTTAGTCCAAAAGGAATCACCAACCACTCATACAATCCTTCATTTGTCTTGAATGTTGTCTTCCATTCATCCCCTTCTCTGATTCTGATTTGATGATATCCACTCTTTAAATATATCTTTTTAAAATATGTAGCTCAAATCAAACAATCCATAATGTCATCCATCTTGGGAAAAGGAAATCTATACTTTACTGTGATCTTGTTTATGGCTCTAGAGTCTGTACACATCCTCCATTCTCCATTTTTCTTATGTGCTAGTACTACAGGTACTGCACAAGGGCTTAAGCTTTCTCCGATCAAAAATTTTCTCAAAAAATCTTGCGCTTTTATGTTCAACTCTTCATTCTCTGTTGGTGTCATCTGGTGTGCTTATTTATTGGGTAAACTAGCTCCAGGAATCAGATCCATGTAATGACTAATACTCCTTACATGTGGAAATCCATCAGGTACATTATCTATAATGATAGCTTCATATTCTGCTAGCAATTCCTTTATTTCCTCAAGTTGTCCTTCTACATGCTTCAAGTCTTCCACCTTCTTAGGAAATAAGACATAACACATGTTCTCATGTCTCAGTCCATCTAGAAATCCCCTCCTATCAACCAAACAAATTCTAGCAGTCATGCAAACCTCAACTTTAGGAACATCCTCCAAGGGTAACAAAGTTTGCTTCATCCCATTTGCAACAATAGTATATATGTTCTTATTTCCATCATGAATAGCATGTCTATCATACTGCCAAGGTCTTCCCAACAAAATATGGCATTCATCCATAGGCATGATATCACACAAAACTTCATCATGATAATTTCCTATCTCCAATTTCACCGAAAATTGTTCACTTACTAGTATCTTATGCTCATCTTGAATCCAAGCTATCTGATAGGGCTTTGGGTGTTTCAATATTTCCAACTTCAATTTGGTCACCATTTCTTCAAAATTCAGGTTCTCTGAGCTTCCACTATCAATGATTACTTTACAACATTTTCCAACTACCTTGCATGTGGTCTAAAACAAATTATTTCTCTGCAACGGTTCCTTCTCCAATTCACTTTGACACAATACCCTCCTATTCACCAACACTTCTCCTTCTTCTGATTGATTAGGTGATATAGACTGATTCATCTCAATAAAGGTCATTCTTCTATTGTTCTATCTTTTTTCTTGTCTCTCCCCATTTGCATTCAAAGGCTCTATGTCCTTATCCACCACATTTGAAACAAGTTCCCCTGAATACCGTTTTCTCCTATCCTCTATCATCTTTTCTATATCATTCATTTCGGTAACCATCATACCCTCCTCTTCGATAAGATTTTCCATCATCTCTTCAGTATGAATTCTCATTCTTATTGACCTCCTTATCCTTCTTTTTATCTGGAAAAGATCCTCTTCCTCCTCCAGTAAAGTTCCTTCCTTAATAAAATCTTCCACCTCTTCCTCTTTGTCTCTACTAATTTCTTTTATTTAGCTTCTCTTCTTCTTTTAGGGTACATTGATATGCTTCTTCCACACTCAAAAACTTAATCAAATTGATCTCATCTTGTATAGATAATCTCAAACAATTTACATATCTGGCTACTTGCTCAAACTCATCCTTTGAACGTCTAGATTTGATGTTCAGCTTATCGAACTCCTCAATATACTCTATCACACTTGATTCCTTTCATTTCATATTTTGCAACTTCTTCAAAAAATTGATCTGATAGTCAGCATGCATGAAATTTGTCTTCAACTTATTCACCATCTGATCCCATGATCTTATCTTCTCCTTTCCTTTTCTTTGCCTATCTGTCTGCAAATTCTCCCACTAAAGGGATGCATGTCCTCTCAACTTTGTACAAGTGAATTTTACATTCTTATCTTCTGGGGTACCTTCAAAATCAAAGTAATTTTCCATCTCTATTATCCAATCTAGCAATTCATCTAAATCCAACTTACCATTATAATCCACTAGATTGAAATGTGGTTTAGTGTTTACTCTGGTTAGGGCTCTTATGAGCCTTTCTTCTCCCTGATCAAGGCCAGGTTGCTATTCTCTTGAAACTTCTTCTTGTTCTTCTACATCTTCATCACTCAAATCATCAATGGTTGACCTCTCCTCTAGGCCATTTCAACTGCTTCCAATCTAGTAGAGATTCCTCTCAACATCTCCATTACAGCTGGGTTTTCATTTCCATACGGTCCATTTCCTCTCCCATTTCTTCTTCCCATCATATTTACACAAGTATTATATAGCTATAGGTTGGATCCTTAGTCTACCACCCCACACAAAATCTTCAACAAGACTGCACAAACTCTGACGATCTCGCAAGGAAGGAATCTCACTCTGATACCAATCTGGTGTAGCCATGGTAGGATGGTCCTCAAAGAGAACAATCTAGACCATGTAGCTATAGTAAAATAATAGAAGCAACACAAAATACGGATGCAAATGCAGAGAAACACATTCTTATTATCAGAACTTTCAATTACATATAGTCAGCCACATTCGGGCTTATAGATACGGCTCACAGGCCTGATTACAACATGTCCAAAATACAATGCTCATGCATGCGAGAAAAAATATTATAGATCGAACTCTATATTCATCTTATCCTAATTGATCTTGTTTTCTTACCTTCCTAAGGAAACGTAACATGTGCAAGAATAGGTTGGCCTCAAATTTGAATTTCTTCCACGGTAGATGCACATGATGAAGTGTGGACCTAAGATTAAGGTCAGGGACACTCCACAAAACAATTAGAAACACATTGTGAGGATCCGAAAGTTATGGGAAGGATCCACAATCGATCAAACTAGCCGTTAGGTTTTGAAATTATTCTGGGGCCAGTTCCAAAATTGTCACTCAATTTGGAAGCGATAACTTGTCAGAAAAAGATCCAATCAAGTTGAAAAATCGGAATAAGGAAATTTAACATGTCCATGATGAAACCATAGGAATGCAAGATCCGGTGAATAAACATGAAGAAATACCGGATCTACCAACTTGAACAAGAAAAAGAACAGAACAAGAACAAAACTAAATGAAAATATTTTTGGTTGATGCAAGATTGCCAAGAACCAAGGATGCTCCTGCATAACAAAAGGACAAAGAGGGAAGCAAAGAACATCCCATCACATTTCACTCCAAGACTCTCTAGGGATATGAGACTAGATATAACTTTATTGAGAAGCGGGCCTTTGTTATCATCAAAATCCTAAATAAATTTCAACATTTGGAATCAGCCAATAGAATTACCATCCTCATCAATCATCCCAGCATTAGAGAATAGAGCACCGAGTGTGAGATAATTGAAAGAGGGCCAACTAGATTACCAAGATCTTGGAATATGATGTGGATATCTAACCGACCAAGCTAGTCCAAGGAAGAGGTCTTTATGAATACTTCACGCATGAATTGGGCCCTCAAGCAGAAAGAGAAACGATCAGGTCTACGTGAATCAATTCAAGTCTGATGAGTCATGGGTGGCTAATTGAATGTTATTTATGTAGACTAGCCAATATCCAACCGATATCCCACCTCACAAATGAAGATAATATAGGTTGCAAGGCACTAGGTATGCACTAGTAGAGGAGATTTTATTTAAAATAAACTACGATGGAGTCCTCCTCCACTGCATGGATAAGCCACAAGCTGAAAGGATCCTAAATGAGTTTCTTAGCAGCCCCAAAGGTGGACACTTCTCTACCAAGACTGCCACTTTAAAAATCATGAGGTCAGCCTACTACTATCCTATGATGTTCTTTGAGGCCCATCATCTAGTGCAAAGATATAATCAGTGTCAATATTTCATTGGCAAGTGGAAGAACTCCACCATTCCATTGAACCCAATCGTGACTAAGGAACCCTTTGCACATTGGAGTTTGGATTTTATCAGAATGATCAATCCCATCTGTAGCACAAGGCACAAATGGATACTCATGGTGACCAACTACTTCATGAGGTGGATGAAGGCCATTCCTCTAAAGAATGCTATAGAAGCAGAGATCGTCAATTTTCTCAAGGAATTGGTAGTGATGTTTGTTTCACCCAAAACCATAATTTCAAACAATGCACGAGCCTTTGTAGGCTTTCGAATGTTAGAATTCTCTCTTAAGCATGGGGTTTACCTCAATAATTCATCCAACTACTATCCACAAGGAAATGAGTTAGCAAAGTCAACCAACAAGAACCTAATCAGGTTGATAAAGTGTATCAAGTTAGAGCACCAAAAGGAATGGCACAAGCATCTGCGAGTGGCCTTATGGGCCAACCATATCACACCTAAGAATATTTTTAAAGCCTCTCCTTATAAGTTGGTGTATGTAAAAGAGGTGGTCCTACCCATTTCCATGGAAATCCTGGTACTACAATTGTTAAAACTTGTGGAAGTTGAGGAGGACAGTGGGATGGAGGTTAGACTGGTGGAGCTCTTAAGCCTCGAAGAAAAAAGAGAAAAGGCATTTGACACCATGATTGAATGCTATTAGGTGGTTTAATGTTGGTTCTATAAAAATGCCTCCAACCTAGATTTTAGGGAGGGGAGTCTTATGCGAAAATATGATGATCGAGCTGTAAAATCAAGGCAGCATGCAAAATTTGATTCATTATGGAAGGGTCCCTTCCACATCTATAAATGCAAAGAAAGAAATGTGTATGCTATAGAAGATATGAATGACAACGTTTTGCATATACTGGTAAATGGTATTCATCTAAAACTATTTAATTAAGTATGCATAAGTTTATTAAAATTTATAATGTACTATATTTAAATTTTGTAAAATATGCATTTTTTCAAATAATCCATGAGTGTGAACATAGGAATAAAAATAAAATACTATATTATATTCATCAAAAAATATTTACAATATAGTACGAGCTTCTGATCCTAAGGCCCTAAGAGAAGCTTGAAAATATTCTCTTTCAAAACCAAAAAGATGCATAATTTTAAAGTCAAAATGGGGAGGTAGCACAAAAATGACAAAAGGAATTTGGCCTCCAGAGGTAGCAGCAGCCAAAACATTGTGTTTTCCGAGGTTCACTAGCAAAGTAGTAGCAGGGTTATCAGCACATAGGGCATGTAGGCATGACACAAGCCTTAATCCTTAATGTTAGGGCTATAGACCAAGTTCTTGAAATGGGTCATCCACTCAACACCATAGATGCACTCCACATTGTACATCTTCATAATAAAGGAAGCCACAGGTCGGGCCCATAGCCGATGGCTCTCCAAGTCGATGATCTGAAATTCCATGGTCTGAAAGTCCATGAGGAAAGGTAACCAAGGCACAACTTCCACATTATCCACATGCCTCTGAATGTTCATGGTAGATGGGAGGCCAATGACAGGAATGGCCACTTGAATGACCTCACCCAGCCCATCTAGGTACACCAATTCGAACATGGCATGGAAAATATTAAGGATCCATGGCATAATAATGTCTAAGTCCAACAACAAAGCCACAAACCAAGAGATGATATTTGTATTACAGTGTGACTGGTTCTCATCTTTTATATAGTCTCTCTTGAGCACCCACTTAAATTCCACAATAACCACGTGGTCCTTTTCTTGTTGAGAGTGCTTAATCATCTCATTGATGACCTCTCCTACAAAGGCTATCTATTTCTTTTGGCTCAAGAGCTGAATTGAGGTACCTAAACCACTCATAATGGCGGCAAGAAAATTTACATACTCACAAAGAAGAATGCAGTGGAATGAGCTCACCAACTTAATGCCAACCCAATGAGCATTTTTGCAAGGAAGATGTTGATATTTATATAAAAATGTGCACCGAGGAGGCTGATAAATGAAAAATTTATTTCTCGTCAGGTGGCAACAAAAAATGTATCAAGGTGATAAAAAGAAAGGGGTAAATCATACAAAATATTTTTTAACAAAGCTTTGAGGAGTTAATTAGAGCATTTGGATTTAATGCTTGCATATATAGCCTCCTTCCATGTGTTTGTCATCATCATCAATGCTAGCATGCTTGCCTATGTGAAAAGATGTTTTTTGAAGCTATCCCCTACTTAATTGATGTAAATTATTTTTCTAAGCACGCTTCCCACCACTCAAGCTTATCTATCCCCAAGGATGACATAAGGAGTGTACTAAATTTATTCTTACAACAACGATGGAATTCTCGAGAGGTACGGACCCCACTCTACATGTATCACCTCACTCGTAGCACTTAGAAAGCTATTGATAAGGACAACACATTTATTGCATTTTCATTAAAAATTAAATGTGCCAAGGAAAAAAAATTGCAAAGTGTTGAAACCCTCAAGCAACGACTTCTCTAAAAATTATTTTTGCAAAATTCTTCCAAGAGTACAAAAATGGTGGAAGAATCATCCTATGGTCGGTATGCTAGAGTTGCATTTGCAAGGCCAGGCTACACCAATGTCCTTGGAGAAATTTTATATGCCAATGCTCCAGCACCATAGGAACAGAGCTTTCCACATACCAAAACCACTTAGCCAGGCTACCACGTCAAAGATGAGGTGGTTAAAGATTTTCCAAATAATATCTATGAACCAAAGCTACACATAAACCCTAAAGGTCTTAGGGAGGGAGCATTGCAGAGAATGCTCACCAAAGATTCAGCTGATGGATTTACAACATGGCTCTAGCTTTGTGGTCTACCATAATTCATACTTCCCTCCACAAATCCATTCCCAGAGCTAGTTGACGCATCAGCAAAAAATCTAGCGAAGGATACCAGGGTTATCAGTGGCAACAAGTTGAAGGTTACCATCAATGCACCATCCATCCGAGATATACTATGCATCCCCTCAAACTAGGAATCTAAGAGATTCTATCACATGAGAATGGAAGAATTCTAGGAAATCAAGGATAAGCAATTAAAATTCTATAAGGATGAAATGAATGAGGAACCAGAGAACAAATAAATCATCTTCCCTCTATCACAAAAAAAATTCCATTCGAATTTACAAACTATTTTCTCATTGATGGATTTTATATATGGCCATGAAAATGATGTTAGGGTCTACGAGTTTCAGATGGGCTTGGCCTTCATGCTCAAGAAATAAAGGAGCTAGAAGTAGTTTGATTTCTCTCAGATAATCACTGAGGGAATTCTTAAACAATTAATATATTATAATAGGGCTTTCAATTTCAGGTATTCCTCTTTTCTAGTGCACATTATTTTACATCAAAACTCTGAGTTCTTTAGTGGTCATTTTTCACTCAGTAAGTTTGATACATCGGAATTATATAAGCCAGTTTTAGCCTGGATCCATGTGCTTTCTATTGCATGGGATTTTTACTCATTTGTGGATTATTTTCTACAGTCGATACTTCTAGCTTTGTCTTTACATTCCCCAAGAAGGTTTTCCTTTGAAGGTTTGGATTGGATGAAAAACTATCAGAACCCAATTGATTATTTTATGGGAGCATATTTTTCTTTTATCAAATGTCGTGGTTTTATTGAAGGGCCCTTTAGGCTTCTAAAGTTTATAATAGACATGACCCTCACCTTGGAGGCATGCCATCATGAAACCATTACCAAAAAATTGTATGATGTCAGGAGGCACAATAAAGTTCTCTATGCACTTCCCCTTACCATTGCCAAAAGTTAGGTAATGCTCATAAAGAGGGAAGAGCAAGATGTGCTAACCAAAAAGTTGGTCCACCTTGGCCTGGTCCTCATTTGTGATAGATGGAAGTACAATCCTACCAAGAATTTCACTCTCAAACATGAAGAATGGCCATATTGGGAGTCGAGGAGGAACCTGACCAAGGAGAGGGAAGAGATCTACATTGACCTAGCCTTTATACCATTTGTATGACCCCCATGGATTGATTTCTATCCAAGGGTGGTGGATTTCTGACAAAGTGTCAAGATGGACAAATCCTTTAAAACACAACTAAACTTTTTGCAATGGTAAAAAAAAAAATTCAACTTATTTCTAGAGGTATCGACAGGAGACCAAACACCTAAATGCCCCAATCAGAATAGTTAGAGAAATAAATGAGAATTTTAAGGAGATTTATGATGATGAGACTAGATCTTATAGTAAACCTAGATTGGATCAAGATCCTAAACAAAAGTACACACCAATTTTGGATCCACCACCTCAAGCCTCCAAAGCAGTAAAGGGGATAGAAAAGAGACCAAAATTTAGGGAATCATAGATCTCGTCCTCCACCAACACCCTACCAAGGGGTAAGAGGACCCAAAAATCTCTGAAAATATCTGACATAGCTCCAAGGTTCATTGGGATCGATCATCAAAGAGTCTAAATCAACTGGTGTAGCCCCTAAAAAGAGAAGAAGAATCCAAGACTTGGGTGGACTAGGCTCCTCAGATAGAGGAGAAGAAGAGGTGGACTCCATTTTAGTATCTTCAGCCCCGATAATGTAAGTAAGTTTTTCACCTACCATCCTTTCTTCTACTGCATCTTTCGTTGTTGTTTCCCCCTCATCTATAGAAATAAATCCTCCATCCAAAAATTCTGACATGCTCATCCTTAATACACCCTCGACCATATTCGATAATGATACCCTTCAAGAAACCACGTGGGTCAAACATGTATCTTCTGCCTCGGTTGTAATTGACACTTTCATTTCCTTATTGAAGGCACAAATTGTAAACACTGATACGCCCATGCTGCAAGTTTCATCACCCCTACCTACTTCCAATCATATGCCTCTTTTTTTGCCTACTTCCCCTTTTACTCTGATAGGAACCCCTCCTCATTCTCAGGTCATACATGGCATCCCAACCTTTTCAATGATAACACTTCCTTTTGCCTCCTCACAAACTCAGTCAACTAAGAATACCCCTATTGTCATCCTCTATGGCCTCCCCGTTGGTGTTTCTCTTGTCGTACAAAGTATTGAGTCTCCATAGAGCCTCCAAACTCATATTGAACTAACCAAGTAGGCCCAACAAGTGAGAAAGCAAAAGTTGCAGGTAAAATTCATGGAAAATCCAGCTACCCCAAAGCTAGAGATTTGTTTCAATGAAGAGTGAAATGATTTTTTGATCTCAGTTATGAGGTCGTAGATATCCAAACCAGAAGGAGAAATGTAGTTCAAATATTATAACATCTAATGTATGGGTCTCAATTTTAGTGAAACTCCCCACATGACAAAGTGGGCCTGGCCAAGGCACCACAGAAGGTCGTCTACACTGACTATGAGAAACTAGACAAGAAATTAAAAAAGAGTGAGGCAGAGTTAGTAAATATAAAGGCCACAATAGATAGACTGCAAGCGGAGATGATGCAAGAGCATCCCAGGTTTCAAAAAATCTTGCATCAACCAAAAAATATTTGCTTTTATGTCTTCTTGCATTTCAGTAGTTAACTATCAGGACCTAGTCTCAGTGTTTCATACCGCATTATACCATATTGTAACATAAGAGCTCATGGAGTAGGATATATGATCTTCAATGCAACATCTACATCATATCCAAAATTCAAGTGTTTTAGAGATCCTATTACGAAGATATGGCTAACAAAATATCAGTTGTAATTGGACAGAGAGCATTCACTGACCAGTCTTGGCTTTTCAAGTGTGTGGACCTACCTCGTGACTTGCAGAGCTCATGAAATCATTTCATAAGGATGCACATTCATTGAGGATCCTTCATTCCAATCCACAACATTTTTTTCCAAGGATGAAAGGATAATCATATGCTTTGGCTGCCTTTCACACGTTTCATCAACTTGGGGTTTGAGACCTCTTGAGGCCAACACAAACCTTTTCTAGAGATAGGAATTGATATATATAATAATTGTGTAATTTCTTTAGGGAGTAAGTAGTGATAGTAGGTAGTGATGGTAAGTAGTGATAGAGTGATAGAGAAGTAGGAAAAGGCTTCAATCCGCGTTGTATTTCTGGGTGTAGCATCGTATCACTTTGTAATTTGTAAGCCAGAAGGAAGGGCATGTCACCTATGAATAATTGATCATCATCTATTTATCCATGTTGGATTGTCATTCCAATTCTTTGAGTTTCCATTGTGTTTACTCTTGCTACAAGGTTGGACAGTCCTATTCCTAGATCATCCATCCTTGACTACACCAAGTGGTATCAAAGTGAGTTGTGGACCTTGCGAAGGGAGAGAAAGTTGAGCAAGGCATTCCGTAAGATCTTTGTGTGGACATATCACCAACTTGAGGCAGCCTACTTGTGTTTTCCAATAGATTGCCAATTGTGAGGCAGTTGCAACCCTATAGCCAGATTTCCAACTTGAGGAAGTTGCACTAGATCCTAGGAAGAGATGCTATCGAGGAGAATTCATAATACTATGAATGTTGCTGGAAAGATGGATGAGATGATGGAAATGATGCAAACAATGAAAATGAGATTGGATGTTGTTGAAGAAGATAGAATAAAATTCTTAAACCCTAGACCTAATTATGAAAGTGATGATGATAAAGTTAAAGCTACATACCTAACTAAAGAAACCCTAGAAGGGGAAGAATCAGATTAGATGAAGATGTTGAAGGCTATTTCAAAATTAGGAAAGAAACCTAGAATGAATATTTTGAACTATATTGGTAACCTAAACCCTGAGGATATGATTGATTGAATAAATGACATTGAGGAATATTTTGAATATGAATAAATTGAAGATTCAGAGAGAGTGAGATTTGTGAACACTAAACTGAAAGGACATGTTGCAATATGGTGGAAGGAAGTTCAATTGGAGAGAAACAAAAAAGGTAAAGAAAATATTTTGAAATGGGATAGAATGGTGACAAAATTGAAGAACCATTTTATACCTGTGGACTATGAGTTGGAGCTGCTGAAGAGATTCAAAAACATGAGACAGAAGGAAAAGACTATGAAATAATACACTAAGTAATTTCATAAGATCATCATCAAGACTAGACATAGTGAAGCAAGAAAGGAGAAAGTGGCAAGATATATTAATGGGTTGAGGATGAAAATTTAGGAAGAGTTGAGTCTGGTACCTAGATGAACTTGTTAGAGGAAGTATACCAGTTTGCATTAAAGGTGCAAGACAAGTTGAACAAAACACATGATTAGAGGCAGAAAGGAAGGTCACATTCCAAAGTAGAAAAAACATATGTAGAGAAAAACAAGGATAGAGATTCATACCGCAAGGAAGAGAAGGATTAAAATTCATACCATAAAGGTATATATGACATAAAGGATATGACAAGAGAAATTTTAGAGGAACCTATTTCAAGTGTAGAGGAGAAGGACATAGAGCATTTGAGTGTTGCCAAGAAAGTAAGAAGATTGAAAATCATGCAAGAACCAGATATGCAGAGGAACAACCAGTGGAACCACCAAGTTTTGAAGGAATTCCTATGAAGGGAGAATCATTATTCATGAGGAGAGCGTTGTTCCAAGAGAAAGAAGTACTTAAGGAAGCATTGCAGAGGAAAATTTTGTTTTGAACTAGATGCAAAGTAGGAGGCATGTTTTGAAAAGTCATCATTGATAGTGGTAGTACAAATAACCTAGTTTCTGATGAAATGGTGACAAAGTTGAATTTGGAAAGAAGAAAACATTTGAAGCCTTATAGGATAGCCTGGATTCAAGATGAGCACAAGATACTAGTAAGTGAGCAATTTCTAGTAAAATTTCGTATAGGGTCATATCATGATGAAGTACTATGTGATATTATGCTAATGGATGTATGTCATATGTTGTTGGGTAGACCTTGGTAGTATGATAAGAAAGCTATACAAGATGGGAGAAAGAATACCTATACCATAATGTCCAATGGAAGGAGAATCATTTTGACACCTTTGGAAGATGAACCTAAAAGTGAAGTATGTGGTACATCTAGAATCGATTTGGTATATGGAAGGAAATTTCTAGATATATTGAGACATGAAAACATGTGTTTTTCTTTGATTCCAAGGAAGTGTGGAGCCCTAGATGCGGAGAGAACCACCACAAGAGAAGAATAATCACCAAAGAAGGAAGTCACTGAACTATTGATGGAGTACCAATATCTTGTATCATAGAATATGCCTAATGGATTACCACCAATCTGAAGTATCAGTCATCATATGGATCTTATGCCAAGAGCTAGTTTTCCAAACAAAGTTTCACACTAGATGACACCAACAAAGAATGTGGAGCTCAAAAAATAGATACAAGGATTGTTGAAGAAATGATTGATCAGAGAAAGCATGATCCCATGTGTAGTACCGGTTGTACTTGCACCTAAGAAATATGGAGAATGGAGGATGTGTATAGATTAAAGAGATATCAATAATATCACAATGAAGTATAGATTCCCATTGCCTAGGATAGATGACATCATGGTTAATATAAGTGGAGAAAAGTATTTCACCAAGATATACCTAGAGAGTGGATACCATTAGATCAGGATCAGAGAGGGAGATGAATGGAAGACTACTTTCAAGAAAAATGAGGGATTATATAAGTGGTTGGTCATGTCATTTGGACTAAATAATGCACCTAGTACATTTATGAGGTTGATGAATGAAATCTTGAAGAAATTATTGGGCAAGCTTGTCATTGTTTACCTAGATGATATTCTAATTTTCAATAAGACTAAAGAAAATTTGGAGCACATCAGACAAGTATTTCAGAGGCTAATAGAAGAGAATTTTTTGATAAACATCAAGAAGTGTAGTTTCATGAAGGAAGAACTAGTATATTTGGAGTTTGTGATATTTGTGGAAGGATTGAAGATGGACCATGAGAAGATTAGAGAAATAGTTGAATGGCCTACACCTATAAACATTAGAGAGGTAAGATCATTTCATGGACTAGAAAGTTTTTACTCAAATTTCATCAATAATTTTAGTAATACTTGCACACCTATGATAGAGACAATGAGGGGTGACTGAAAGGAATTCAAGTGGACATCAAGATCACATAAGATTTTTGAGTTGTTGAAGAACAAGATGACAAAACAACCTGTGTTAGCACTACTGGACTTTGGTAAGGTATTCTAAGTAGATTGTGATCCTAGTGGAAGTGCAATAGGAGTTATTTTAAGTTAGGAAAGGAGACCATTAGCCTACTTCAGTGAAAAATTGAATGATTCTAGGAGAAGATATTTAGTTTATTATCGAGAATTCTATGCAATAATACAAGCCTTGAAGAAGTGGAGACATTACTTGTTACCTAAATAATTTGTGTTGTATACGGATCATCAAGCTTTACAATATTTGAATAGTCAATGGAAGTTGAACTGGAGACATATGAGATGGGTAGAATTCTTGTAGAGCTATACATTTATGTTGAATCACTGGAGTGGAAAGCCAAACAACGTTGTAGATGCATTAAGCAGGAGAAGAAGTTTGTTGACAGAGATGAGAATTGAAATATTAAGTTTCAAATAACTGAAGCGTATGTATGAGGATGACATTGATTTTTTGGAGGCATGGAAGGATTGCAAGGAACTTGTAGAAATAATAGAAGAAAATGGTTGGATTACTTCATTCGGGAAGGTATATTATTCAAGAAAAACCATCTATGTATCCCTAGAAGTTTAATGAGAGATAATTTGATCAAGGAAAATCATTGTGAAGGATTAGCAAGACATTTTGAAATTGATAAGACTGTAGCATTGGTGAGTGAGAACTATTTTTGGTCACAGTTGTTTAAGGATGTCAGCAAATATATTCAAAGTTGTAGGATTTTCAAGATGCAAAAGGAAACAGATAGAACACTAGAATGTATACACCATTGAAAATACCAGAGAGACCATGGGAAGACATTAGCATGGATTTTTTGTTGGGATTACCTAAGACACTGAGAGGATTTGACTAAATATTTGTGGTTGTGGATAGATTTTAGAAGATGACACATTTCATACCTTATAAGAAAACCAGCGATGCAGTACATGTTGTAGAACTATTTTTCAAGGAGATTGTGAGATTACATGGACTACCAAAGAGTATAGCATCAAATAGAGACATTATATTCATTGGATATTTCTAGAAAACATTATGGAAGAAGATGAAAACAAATTTGAAGTATAGTTCAACATTTCACCCCCAAATAGATGGACAAACAAAAGTGGTAAATAGGAGTTTGGGGAACTTGTTGAGGTGTTTGACTTAAGGAAAAGAAAAAAAATTGGACTTAATACTAATGCAAGTAGAATTTACATACAAAAATTCAGTAAATTGGAGCACAGGGAAGACACCATTGAAATTGTGATAGGACAACAACCCAGAGGAGTAGAAAAATTAAGAGATATCAGTATGGAGAATAAAAGGAGTGCAGAGGTAGAAGAATTTGTTGGGTTCATGAAAATAATGCATACTCAAGTTAAGGAGCATTTGGAGAAGATGAAAAACACATACAAGGAGAAAGCAGATGAGAAGAGAAGACATAAGGAGCTTGCACTAGGAGAGGAAGTAATGGTATATCTGAGAAAAGAGAGATTTCCAGTTGGGACATATAATAAGTTGAAGATGAAGAATTTTGGACCTTGTAAGATCATCAAGAAGCTTGATTCTAGAAATGCATATGAAGTGGAACTACTAGAGGAATTTGGCATATCACCTATATTCAACATTGCATACCTATACCAGTATCATGAAGGAGAGTCATCAGAGGATAGATAAGTTATTGTGTCGAACTAGACAGCACATCATCTAGAGGAAATTGAGGAAATTTTAGACAGAAGATTTGGATGTAGTACCAGAGGAAGGCAATACAAGGTGTATCTAGTTAGATGGAAAGGAAGATCAGAGGAAGATTCATCATGGATTTCTCAAGTTGGGGTGGACAATATTGGTTTTCCTCTAGCCCCAAGAAATTGAGAGGCTCACTTTTCTTCAAACTCAAGTGTCTAATGCAGGAGAATCATAGGTTTCAAGCAATATTGCATCAACCAAAAAATATTTCCATTCATGTCTTCTTGCATTTTAGTAGTTAACTGTCAAGAACCAGTCTCAGTGTTTCATACCATATTATACCACATTATAACATCAAAGCTCGCAAAGTAGGATATATGATCTCCAGTGCAACATCTACATCATATCCAGAATTCAAGTATTTTGGAGATCTTAGTACGAAGATATCGCTAACAGAATATCAATTGTAATTAGATAGAGAGCATTCACTAACCAGTCTTGGCTTTTCAAGTGTGAAAAAATACCTTGTGACTTTTGGAGCTCAGGGAATCATTTCATAAGGATGCACAATCATCAAGGAGCCTTCATTCTGATCTACATAATATTTATCCAAGGATCAAAGGAGAATCATATGTTTTGGCTGACCTTCACACATTTCATCAACTTGGGGTTTGAGACCTCTTGAGGCCAACGTAAACCTTTTTCAGAGCTGGGAATTGATATATATAAGCATTGTGTAATTGAATTAGGGAGTAAGTAGTGAGAGAGTGAAAAAGAAGTAGGAAGATATAGGAGATAAGGGATTCAACCCTCATTGTATTCTTGGGCTCAGCATCGTATCATTCTATAATCTGTAAGTTAGAAGGTAGGGAATATTTCTTGTGAATAATTGATCATCATATATTTATCCATGTGCGATTGTTATTCCAATTCTTGATTTTCTGTTGTGTTTACTCTTGCTGCAAGGTTGGAAAGTCATATTCATAGATCCTTCATCCTTGACTACAATAAGAGATCAAAGGAAAAGATATGCAGATGGCCTTCTTAAGGCATGCACAAGGTCAACAAGGTAAAGCAACTAAGTTTCTAGAAGAATCTCAAAGTGAAAAGGATCGGCTTCATGCCGAGGTGCAAAGATTGAAATGCAAGATTGAGGTTGAGTGTGAAACAACTAAAGAGCATCGACGAAGGAAAAAGGAGCTTGAGGAAAACACAACGCAACAAAAAATTATATGTGAATACTTAAAAAAGGAGCTACAAGGGATGGATAATCAAAAGGGGTATATACAAGAAGATTTGACTAATGCCCGATCTCAAGATGTCGACGATCTTCAAAAGTCCCAGGAAGAAATACAGAAAGAAAAATGGGAGAATCAAGACATCAAGTTTATCCTACAGACTTACAATGAAGAGATCGAGAATCTATGCTCATAACTTTCAAATTCTCTCCAGGAAATGAAGCAATTAAATGAAAGCATGAGAGCTCGGGAAACCCAATTCTAGAAGGAATTAGTTGTAGCATGAGCATCTAGGATCCTCCCAATACTTAGAGCAATGCTATCCTCCCATTGGGAAATGATTATGATTGTGGTAGCAGCCTTGAAGCCAATCTTGAAGTTCCTAATGGATACATAGGAATTAAACACCAAGGTCGGCCTAGCAGTCAAGCAGGTTCTACAAACGGTCACCCCTCATTATGAAGAATCGGGGAGATTAATCAATAAGTTGTATAAACTAATTGAGGAATGTTTAAGATGTGTAGGCATTCTAGACTGAAGGGCAATGTCTAGAAAAGTAAATGAGTTTGTCGCTTGCAATCGAGTCACTCAAGAAAGAAATACTTATTAGGTGGAATTAACTAAAAAGGTAGGAAATATCAAACAAGACTTGTAGGCTCTAATCTAGATTGGGTTTCCCTCCTTATTTTTTAGATAATAGAGAAGTATTGGCAGAGGAGAAAATCAAAGAGTCCATTCAGCTAAAACAACAGGACTTCTCATCACTTCAAGGCTCGAGCCCATCTCCTTTTGTCATAGAAGTCAAGAAGGTGATCCTCCATTTATATTACCTCTACTACCACATCAGAGTTGTTGCATCAAAATGGGGAGGAGTTTCTTTCAAAGAGGTCCTTGATCTTGGTCAGGCCTACGAAACATTGCACACCCTCATCCTAACCTCTAATGGAGACTAGGAGTCCCAACATGCTGCTTTCCTCAAACTCTGGGGATTATTTTTTATTTGGGTTTATACCTCCGCAAGAGAAGGCCCCTTGTGAGTCACCAGATACTGTGGATCAAAAAAATTCCTTCAATGTTATTTACCCTTGTAGGGCTTCTTTTGGCCCCTACTTTTTTTTGTTATAATGGCATTGCGACTTACAGGCTAAAGGTTACTCTTGCATAAAAGTGTGCAATACGCCATGTGGTGGTTGTGTGGATTTTCCTTATATCATTTTCCTTTCGAGCCCGAATTGAGACACATGTATGCCTGGCAAGGATTTTTCCCAAATTTTCTCTCACAAATTCAGAGATCGCCCGCTAGCATACCACTTCAGATGGGTTATTGTTGGCAAAACAAGGATAGACAACTAAGAGGGGGGGGTGAATCAGTTGTTAGCAAAATCAGACTTATTCAACATTAATCAACCTTTAATCTCATATCTGATAATTAACAGTGCAAGCATAAATCAATAACACATCAGAGACACATGAACACCAAGATTTTATATGTGGAAACCCTATTAGGGGAAAAACCATGGTGGATGTTAGTCCACAAGATTATACCCTATTAAAAGCATAATGAAGAATGAATAAGGAATGCAATTGCATTCAGGCACACTACCTAGAGCTCACTTCTCAGAGGAAGCCTCATTGCCTTACATACAATAATCAGATTAAATCCATCTGATGAACATGAACTGAGAAATTAGCTTCTTCACAAGCCTAATTATAGTTCCGATTAGGAACAAATACACTTCTCTCAACCTTCTACACACTCTTCTCAATCTCTTTAATACTCTGCTCTGCTCCTGAATGATTTGACCTTTATTCGCACATGTACTTCACACACACACACTGAGCATACATCAAAATGAGGAAAACAATCGATCTTATACATCCGCCACATAGATTTATATCAACTACTCTATCGGCCACAAATAAAGAATAAATTACAACTGTCGACCTCAATACATAAATAAATCTTAATGCGCAACAACACAAGTTAGTCACAACATTGTGAGGACCCAAATAAACACCTTCGAACACGCCAAATAATAAAAGATTAATCTTCATGGATCTGCAACACGCTACCACCATCATGTCGACCAAGAACATGAAAACTCGAGCACACATCAAAAAAATCTCTGATCAATGCGGATGTACATAACTGATAGAGCACAATCTAGACTCATCCACGGATGTCACAGGAACATGCACAACAACTAAAATTGCCAGAATTTCATCCCCTTCTTCCAAGAACAACTGTTATAGTAACAGAATGACTGTACGAACATAGGATTTCATAACTTTCTCAAATCTTGATGTGTACCACTGAAACTTTTGGACAACACACTAGATAGACTTAGAAACAAACCCTTTATTGCACACCACCTGATCATCTATGAACAAAAATTTCCAACACTCTGACCTTCTCAACTTCACTAGCTGCCTACAATATATTTATTACAATTTTCTTAATCTCCTCGACATTTACAGCCCTCAGAATCATCAATGCTAATAGTGTTGACATCAATGACAACTACATATTAGCAATGCAACCATAACATCCAACACTTATGTCTTCCACAAATTTATCTCTTTTGGAGGATTTTGTCGAACAACGTAGTAGAGTTCTTACTTTTAGGGTTGGAATTTTGGAGTGGCATCATCATTCCTCATAGCAGATTGGATCATGTTTTTCCAGGCCATGCTAGGATCTGATTATCCTCTAACAAAATTTCTTCATAAAACTTCTACAATATCTAGAGCCATTAATGAAGCAACTTAGACTTTATTAGCAAAGATTGTTGCGATCTAATCAGACCCTAGATCGAACTACAGTCTATCAGGTGTGGACACCTAGCAGTTGTTCATCTTTATGGGTTGCAGTGGTGGCTCCTCCTTCTTCTTGTATTTAAAGGAGTTTATAGAATAGAGAGAGATAATTCATTATTTTTTTAAGAGTTAGAAAACATAAAAAATAGGAATCATAGGTTTAGAATAGGGAGATATATTTTCCAAGGATAGGAGGATTTTTACAGAGCATTGTTTATGCTCTATGGCATGTTTCATTTGTCAAGACTATCAATCAGATTGGCATTCAACCTTTTATTTTTAGTTGGTTTAATGCAAGAACAAATAATATTAAGAAGAAATCTTTGAGATTGAGCATTTTATGGCCTTTATCATGAATTTATTTTCCCTATATTGTTTATGTTGAATGCTTTGTGTCAAGTCTTATGGAGATAGTCTTGGTGATTGTTTTATATGTTGTTAGATTTTATTCTTGATGCTATCTTTCAAAAATTGGATCATGTTCATTATACTCTTTCATTTTATATGAAGGTTATGTTGTATTTCATATTATGTTGTAAGAGAAAAAGGGTTCTGTAAAAATCCAAAACTTCTTGTTAATTTTAGGGTTTCTTATTCCTATCGAACCTTAATGGATGCTTCCCATGGGGAGATTTGAATGACTGCTTTGTGCATTCTCTATCCTTATTTTTTCATTATCTTCCCAACAATGAAGGGTTTGTGGCATTTTATGTCCATTTCATCAAGAGTAAGGAATTGTTCGGATTTTGAAATGTTGTAAAAGTTTTGACACATTGCCATATTTTTGTTTTCTCTACATTTCTCTTTTCCCATTTTCCCAAAACACAAAGAAGAGTAAGCTATATAACAATCTCAGAAGTCATTTACTGAGACACAATTTTGTCCCCCACTCATTGAATTTCCCATAAGGTTGTTTAGAGAGCCACAAGCTTTTATGAGCAACAATACCCATATTGATGTCTCTAGCTTCCTCAATGAGGAGAGGTGAAACATCTTGTAGAGGTGTTGATGTTAGAGGGAGATGGATTTCATCATCCATAAATGTATCACTATCAGGTGTTGAGTCAAGTGTTTCCTCGATATGGGAAGACTCTTCTTGTTTACCAAAATATGCTAAGGTGTGCAATAAGATCTCAAAGTCCCTTTTGTGGTCTTTAGAAGTAATGTGGTGCAGATGATTGTAAAAGCTCAAGGATAGCTTCATTATTTTGAAATTTAGAAAAAGTGAGGCTAATTTTGGTCCCAATAAATAATTTCATATTACTAAAGTTCAAGCTGTAGACATGGAAAATATACAAATTCGATTTGACACACTGGATCCTGATTTACTAACACCATTTCATTATGAATCATCTCCTTTGCTAGTAATTTAATTGAATAATTTGTATTTGATTAAATTCATCACTCTTCACATTTTAATTAAATAAATCAACTTTATCTAATTAAGTCATCATCTCCTATTAATTAAATAAATCAGTTTTATTTAATTATTTCCATAATCCCCCTTTTAATTAAATAAATCATTTTATTTAATTAATCCCTAAAGTCATCTCATTTAAATTAAATAAATCTTTATTTGGTTTAAATCCAACATCATCCATCTTTAATTAAATAAATAAAATATTTATTTAATTAAGTCTTTAATCATTTTCCTCTCATTTTGATTTAAATCAAATCCTAAAAATCTAAGTCAAAATGGTCAAATTACTTAACCTCTCATTAAATTAATCAAATACTGATTAAGTTAATCCCTATCACTAAAATCCTCTAAAGAATGCAACTTGCACATGAAAATAGATTTAATTCATTTATTAAATCTCTATTTTTCCTCACATGGCATAAAAAGGGAATATTCCTTCAAGTTTGAATTCAAAAAGTCCAAGTGGATGGGTACTTCCAACAAGCCATTCACTCCTCTTACATGTCCTTGTGCATTGAGCCAAGTGACATTAACTCCATTTCCTTTTCCCTCCAACATGTCACATTGAAATTTCAAATTTGAATCTCATATCATTTATCATGCACATTGACCAAAATGTGCTCATTCCTCCTCCAATCACATGTGGACAAGTGGCCTTCTCTCATTGGTTGGTCTTTTGTCCCACATTGCTCAAATCCTGTTCATTATTCCAATTTGAAATCTATAAATGAGAGAATCTTCCTCTCATTCTATCATCCACAACTTGAGTAAACTTACTCTACTCAACTTCATCATCAATGCAAGATCTTAGTTAGGTTATTGCAGGTTTTATCAAGAACTCATCTTGTTCTTCATCAACAAAGTGGATCAATCACTCATCAAATCATCAAAGAGCTTACAAAGGAGTTGGGAAAGGGCCAATTTTGACACACCAATTAGAACCACCTCCCCCATGGGATCAAGAGTTTGTATTTTCTTAATTTGGGATTTCATTTGTATTTCATGTTTGTTCTTCTTTTTCCTATTTTGAGTATTTGTAAATGGATTTCATGGGGAATCCTTGTTTTATCTTGCATATCAACTAACTAATCTGTTTGCTTGTCATGTCATGCAGGAATAGGATTGGGGTTCACATTTTGGCTCTAGAAGGAGGGCGAACTTGAAGAATCTAACACGTTTTTTGGTTAAATTCTGCTTTTTTTTTTTTTTGTCTTCCCAAGTCAAACAAAGCCGCTAGAGGTCAAATAGAGCCGCTCCCAAGTCAAACAGTGCCGCTAGAAGTCAAACAAAGCCGCTGGAAGGAATTGTGCCACATTTGCGGTCTCTGCTTTTCCAGATAGAGCCACTAACATCACTAGAGTGCCACTTGAAACTCAAACAGTGCCGCATTTGCAAACAACGTCGCCTTTGATTTTTTGTTTTTTTTACCCAAACTTAAAATGGCCGTATCTTGGTCATTTTTTGGTCTTTTTCAGAGCTTTTTTTTTTTAACGAGGTAAAATTTCATAAGCTATCCAATGGTTTAGGTGTTTCTAAAATTTTATAGAGTTAAAATTTTCAAACTTTCACCTAATGTCAAAACACCATGAAACTTGGTCTAAGTTTTAGGGTTTTTATGCTCGATGATTCATCTAACCCTTATATCTTCTTGTTTCTTGGTCTAATCTAACATTTTGAGTACTTTTGCAAGTTAGGAAATCAAAAAGGGGAGGAGGAAACAAAATCAAATCTTCTTATGACATCATTTCTCTATCGTATCAAGTGTCTTTAGACACTCTTGGAAGCAATTATAATTCCAAGTTTAAGGATTTTATCCCTTCATGCTTTTAGGACACAGTAATTTTTCTTTTTGGGATCTAAAAAGAAAAACACAAATTTCCTTTCAAAAGTTTGCAAACAAAGGCTTAAAAAGAACCTTAGAAACAATTTACTAGATTTGGTTGAGGTTTAACAATTGAACAAAATAAAATTCACATTTGATTTGGTGCCTTAAAAAGAATATAGATTTTCTTTGTGGACTTAAAATGAACAAGTGTTGTTTTGTTTTGTAATTGTTTACTCAAAGTAATATCATCAAAAGGACGTATGCACTTCTCTTGCACCTCACGACAATCTTGAGAATCAAAATCTCTTTTGGTGATCTTCAGTTGAGTAAAAAAATTACCTCCACATTTCATTTTGGGTGTAAAATTGAACCAAACATGCGAGTATGAGCACGATATATTGCGAGTGTTCTCCATTTATTTTTCAACGAAGGTTGATTGAACTACGGGATATACTAGCTTACTATTTTTATCTTAGAGGGTCTTCCTTGTGGGAAAAAGTACTCACCCAAGGGAATGACCCAACCGGGAACACGCTAAAGCCAAGCGACTTCCAACCGGTATATAAGTGTGGATTCTCGAGGAAAGTTCAAGAATCACGAGGATTATTTCGATGAGAAGGGAAGCAATGGTCTCTCACCGCATGGATAGTCCCCCACAAATGGAATGCCCACATTAAAACCCTTGTTTAGCAAAGGCCAAAATCCTATCTATTTGTCGATGCAAAAGGTCATGTCCTTTGAAGCCGCCCCACATATACATGCAGTTCTATTATAGAGATGAAAATTATGCCGTGGGAGATTCATGGGAATTGATGCTTGATTGACCCAAGAAGCGAGTGCACTATAAGGGGGAGCCTTTGTGGTCAAGCATCTAATCATCTACACTAAATATGTGCAACTAGATTCATCCAAGTGGGATCCCAATAAATACTATCTTTCAGCCTAGGGTTGTGCATGTTATTGAAATCAAAACACCTTGCATGGTTCTAAAACATTCAAAAACAAACACCCACACAATATTCAAATTTCAAACCCTTTAGGAGAGGCAAATACCATTGACCAAATCCAAGTGTTGTTTCTTTCCCTAGGGATTCTATCTTTAGAGGTCTCTAAGCATTTGGATTTACATCATAATTTTCTCATACTAAAGTCAACCTAGGAAACTATGCTCTTGAAACCTTGATTTTCACATAATAGACATTGTGGAATGAAAAGGAATTGAGACATGGACATTTAGCTTGGAGAACACTATCAAGAAAGTGTTTGTGGTAAAAAGAACCAAACCTAAGCAAGATAAAAGACAATTGAACCACACATGTGCTTGGTCATATTTTGAGTCATTTGGTTTTCATGCAAACATTGGTCTTTTAGTTTGAACCACTTTTAGGGAAAAGCATGTTCTTCATTACCTTGGTCCTATAAGCAAGTCCTCTTAGGGTCATCTAGGATCAAGTCAGACACTTCATCCATCCAAACAGTTATCAAAATCCCATTTCACCAACAACTTTTGGAACCTTGGAAAACATTGCTTATGCTAGACTTTTAGGAAAAAATCAACATCACCTTGTTTGGCTTAACACACCTAACCAAATTATCCTTTTGTGTACGAGCTTACTCTAGGATAACACAACTTCCTAGGGTTTACAAAATCAACATCATCTTTTTTAGCTTAACACACCTAGCCAAATTATCCTTTTGTATACGAGTTTACTCTAGGATAACACAAATTCCTAGGGTTTACAAGTTCATCATCACTTTTTTTGACTTAACACACCTAGTCGAATCATCTTGTGTACAAGTTTTCTCTAGGATAACACAAATTCCTAGGGTTTACAAGTGCATTACCACTTTGTTTGACTTAACACACTTAGTCAAATTATCCTCAATCCGAATCAAAATCAAAACAAGTCCTAAAGTCTAGCATTGATCCAAAGCTCCTAAAAGTTTAAACACCCATATCATTCACCCCTTTCATCCTTCATCTCATCATTGTTACTAAACCCCTCAAAGGTCAACAAGGTCAAAACACAAGGGGAACATGGAATATAAACTTGATTCATCCATCATGAGTAGTCCAATTCAACCAAACTATCCAAGCCTTACAATGCCAATTGATTTTCAAAATGTGCATTTTTACAATCCATACATGGGATCATTATCTCCTACAAACCTCAATGGTACAACAAATGTGAGTTTTCTGAATCTAAATTTTGGAACACCTTTCCTTTTGGTAGATTTAAATCAAAGTCAAAACTTACCGATCTATCAACCAAAAAATCAAGGCATGAGCCTTTACCCTTTACCAACCATCAATCAACCAAATCCGAGCAACAGCCCCTTCATAAGTCAAAGCATCATATCGAATCCTCTCATTTTTCCATCAACATCGCAACAACAGATGGAAACCATCCAAGCAACCCCAACAGTCAACACAACCACCATCCCTCAAGTGTCTCAAGGACCAAGAATCTCAATCACACCATTCACCACTCAAACTCCAATTATCAATGCGACTGCTCCTTTCATCCCAACGTTCAACACCATTCCCAATCCACCACCACAACCACCAAAACACAACATGAAAAATTCATTCTCCATTATGTTGCAAGCCGCTCGACAAGCTTCCCGCCAAAAGGCACTTAAAAACCAACAAGCCGCATAGCTAGTTGCTCAACAAGTGCAAGCGCAATTAGCCGTCCAACAAGCCACACAAGCTACGCAAGCGGCTCAAGTAGCCCAACAAGCATAGGCTCAAGCTCAAGCCCAACACCAGGCTCAATAGGTGCAAGCACAATTTTGGGCACTATTGCAAGCAATCCATCAACAAGTGTATCAACAACTAGCACAACAAAAAGCCCAACAAAAAGCATTGTTGGCACAACAACAACATGACCAACAACAAGTGTTGTTGGATCAGTAGCAAATGTAGGCCTTACTACCATAGTAGATCTTGCAACAGGTTCCCACCACAATCATTGAAAATGATGATCAAGTTCCTTCAACCAATGATCATGTTTAAAATTTCTCTACATCAGCTAATGAGTTGGAGAACATATCTCAAGAAATTTACTCCAAAGCATGATCAACAACTTTCACCAAGTTCTAGAAATGATCCTTTCCAAAACATATGGACATCCTTTGACCTCATGATATTTGAGAATATTCCTATCCCTTATGAAGATATCCAAGAATGCAATCCATTCTTTGAAATTGACCCATGTCAAGAACTTGACCCAAAGCATGTCGAAAGCAATTCTGAAATCACTCAAGATCAAGAATTTGTGTCTCCAAAATACTACAATGTTCTAATGGGCACTCTTTTATCTATACAAGATGTCGCAAATGATGATAAAGCACACATTCCTCCATCTACCCATGAGATGCTTTCTTTGGATGGACACGTAGATGATCTTCATTTAAAACAAGAGTCTCATACTCTTGACATCATTACCAGGGAACAAGAGTCTCCTACTCTTAAAATTTATACACAAGACCAAGATGTAGAAACATTTGGAGACATAGAAGAAACAAATCATGAAGAAGGCTTCTATAGAAGTTATGAATTAGAAACACCATGTAGAGACATAGAAGAAATAGGTCATGAAGAGGGCTCATACAAAAGTTGTGAATTAGAATCATCTTTGAAATGAATCATGAGGAAGATTTTTATGAGCACAATGAATCATCAACACTTCTTGAAGAAGCACTACAATCTGATATCTCACAAGATCAAGCTAAAGATATCAATCAAGAATTTATCCCACATATGGAGGATCCTATCACTTATAAACTTGGATCACTTACCTTTCTTAGGGAAAGCTTCCTTATCAATAAATAAGTTGTCACTTTTGAAGATCCACCATAGAGTAGAGAAGGATTAACACCTTGTTTTCAAGGTAAACCATATCCTATTGTAGGTAAAAAATTTGAACAGATGAAATATCGAGGCAAAGGATTAGGCCTACATGAACAAGGTATCCTAGAACCAGTGCATATTGTTGGCAATCCTAAGCATCAAGGCCTTGGTTATTCGAAAATCAAGGGATATGAACATATCAAGGATACCTCTACAAAACGGGGGGCAACTTCATCTCAAGAAAATATCAACATAGGGAGCACAAAGAGTCCTTATGGTGAAACCAGTGCCAATACTACAACCAGACACATCATGAATCTCCATCCACCCATCACCCCATCCACGAATTGGGACCAACATCAAAAGGGATATTTGAATCAAAGCATGAAGAATGTTATCAAAGAAAAAGAAGCTAAGAAGCATATCAGACAAATCAAATACATATGTATACCAAAGAATACAAAGAAAGATGATCCCTATCATACTCCATCAGTCAAAGAAACTATGGGGAAAAACAAAAAAGGGACAAGTATCCATCAAAGATGTCCACAAAGGAAAAATCATGCTTCTCAAGTCACATACAAAGTGTATCAAGCAGTTGGTCCTAATTCCACACACACTTCCATATCCACCCATTATTGCTCATCTTCCCACATTTGGAGAATCAAAGGTTCCAAATTGTTGACCAATCCATATTTTATTCCTAAACGCACTCCATCTACGCCTCCATGCATGATATCCAATTCTCACATTCACCATGTGTTGGCAATGACCCTTCATCATAAGGATTCTGAAGGCACTCTATCGCGATGTGCGTAGAAAGATGAAGTTAAATCCGGTATCAGCAAAGCAGATCAGGAATCTTAAAAGTTGCATTCATGTGCATGTATCTTGGCAAAGTAACTTCTTCAAGTAGGATATCGATGGCACATTATGACAGAAGCATCTATATCGATAGAACCAAGTGGTTTAGCATGAGCTTAAAATATTTTGCAAAAATTACAAAAAAAAAAATAGAAAAAGGATTGAAAATAGTAAAGAAAAAAATCGCCCTCTAGTGAAAACCACTTCGATGGCACTTTGGACAAGTACCATGATGAAAACCTGGAAAAAAGATGTCATGTGTAGAATCGACCATCTACGTGCAACCATTTAAAGAGAAAGAATCTCATCTCATCCATAATAAAGCCAATATTCCATCCATCTTAAATTCGTTCAACCACGAACCATTTATCCAATCCATTTTCATCCATCTGCATCCATACTCCAAGTTATCTTGATCTTGGCGAATTTTGGTGCATACTTTACACTTTCTTATGGTAGTCATCTTGACATGGGTCATTTTCATTGATCCTATCCAATCCAACATTATTTGAGGCATGAAGCACTATCCAAATGAGCATTCCTCTATTTTAACCCCTTATCTTATCGCAAGATAATCGTTGGCATCCTTTACATGCTTACCATACCCATCCATCCATCCATCTATCCAAGCATCCACCCATGGCATTTCATACATTGCTAGACACTGGGGGAAAATATTTGTATCTTGCTTCAAGTTTACATCTTGATATATATCCTCCAATTTATGTGGTGATCCGAACATTGGAAAACTTGAAATCAAATTGGTTAAATCATTTGTGAGCCAAAGATCCAAATCACTAGCCCATGGCATATTTTGACAAGATGATGTTCCTTATCAAGCTTTATCTTTTGTCGAACATCAATCCAACAATTCATATCAGTCACATCTAACTTGTGTGTCAGCATCACATTAAATAATCAAAACAATTTTGTTCCAAAACAAGCTTCATCAATCTTGATCAATTGAATCCAATCAATTATCACCTTGTTTGACCTAACACACTTAGTCAAACAACCCTCTTGTGTACGAGTTTAATCTAGGATAACACAACTTCCTAGAGTTTACAAGTGCATTATCATCTTATTTGACTTAACACACTTAGTCAAATTATCTAGTCCATCATCAACTTGTTTGACTTAACACACTTAGTCAAACCATCCTCTTTTGTACAAGTTTACTCTAGGATAACAGAACTTCCTGAAATGTATAAGTGCATTATCACTTTTGTTTGACTTAACACACTTAGTCAAACTATCAATCCATAAATCCAATCAATCAAACCTAGCTTGGTTTTTAAGAAAAATGCCAAAACAAAGAACTGATATCATATCCATATCCAAATCATCAAAATCGTGTGAAAAATCAAAAAAACATTCAGAAAATTCATCAAAAAATCCAAAAATATGTCGAAAATCTCAAAAAATCTTCAAAAAATTTCATCATTGAGTCTTTTTAGTCTTCCACCTTGTCCGAACTATGTCATCTCTAAGCTTGAACGTAGGCAAGGTTGATCTTTGATCATCCCCCTAGACATTTTAGGTCAATCCTTAGGCGTCTATCGCAATAAAATGGCAACCTGTTTTCCCATCTATCTCATCATTAAGTCAAGTCTATCGTCATTCGAACTACGTGGTCTCTGTGTGTATAACGTAGACAAGGCTAATCTATGGATTAGCTCCCGAGACTCCTAGGATAGGTCTTTAAGTTAGTCCCTCCGTCGTAAATCTCAAAAATACCAAAAACATCTGTAAAACACTTCAAAATACCAAAAAGAGCCTCAAAATATTTGAAAAATCCAAAATGGTGCTTTCATCTCATCTCGCTTTCATCTATGATTATCATCCATGATTATCATCTCATAATAAATCAATCATCACCTTCATCCTTTGGTGAAGCGAACAGAAGCAAGTATAGCAGGTTCCAAAGTGAACACCTTAATCATCAGAGTCTTAAGTCTAAGTCAGTAACCAAGCAAGTTGACCAACTCAGAGTATCAATAGCTTATCACCCAATTAGTCTCAACAAAACCCTAATCACAACATGTCGTAGGATGTATCCTTCCCACGATGGATATAAGCATCAGGTACCTCGTAGTAGTTTAGCCTTGGCTAGCAATATGAAGAATATTAGATTGTTTTTTTACTTTGTCTTGTTTTTTTTTACTTATATTATTTTGTGCTCATTCCTAGGACCTCTCGATGATGCCTAAACAAAACAAGTTTAGAGAGAAAGGAATGGGGCAACAATAATTATCTTTTTATCTATTGTTCTTGTTGTATGTTCTTGTAAAATAACTTGGCGAATACTTGCTTTGTTAGGTCCGTCCTATCAAGGTTTCTGTATGTCAAGTGTGAACAAGAATACTCCTATCTGATTGATGAGTCAAATTCCATCACACTAGGTACAACGCCATCCTAGTACTTTATACCTTGATGCATCGTACCTATGTGTGTTATCAAACATAAAGTAATTGGCCCTTTGAAAATCCCAACTCCTGGTAAGCAAATCATCATCATCATTCATAGTGTAGGCTTGTTGGATTCTCCTTCCATCCATCTTATTCTTCTTATTCTTCTAGGTCTATGGCATAAGGTATATTGTAATGTAAATATTACCTCAATAGGGAGGTGGATAGTCCGAACTCATTCTCTCCCTGCATTATCATGCATTGATGGTAATAGTTTGATTACCTAAATCTTTCACTAAATAAGCCAACTACTATGTACCAAACTAAGGGTACAAATATTTATACTAGATCTATTATCAATGAGGACTCACTTGATATTAAGCTTATATATGATGGATTCAATATGGATAGGGAGGTTATATTAAGGTTCAATAGAAGTTATAGCACTAGGCATGAAGGTAAGGTGGTGGTTAGTGGAGAGATGGCCCGTGAGGGCTTAAAGTGTGATGGATCAATTCTAGTAGCCACATTGTATTTTAGAAGGTTTTGATTTAGAATATTGATATGAGAAGGAGATGTATGAATGAGTTCAAGAATTGATATTTAGGTGGGTGTCCAATCAATATGGTTTATGATGTCATATTTATTTTTAGGATTGGATAGAGGAGGGATTTGTATGGTGACTATGCTATGTTGGATAGTGAAAACATAATTTGATAATTTAATTTATATGGTATAAACTCTTTCATCGTATTTATCTATGTAGACAATGATGGAATCGTATTATGAAGGGAATTGTGACAATGCATATTGTGGGTATAGGAATCTTGACCTCAATTTTTATTTTCAATGGTATGTTATTGATTATGTTTAGGAAAGGGATTTGAAAATATCATCATGTATTAATTTGGAAATAAATTGGATTGTCTCGCATCTTCAATCTCACCTCTATCAATGAGGTCTTGTATGTAATTTTTTAGTTTCATTCACTTACCTATGGCTTGACCTTTGATTCAATGGTGGTCAACATGCATCCTTATTGTACCAAGAAGGCTTAGGTTGGTTTTCATTGAAAATACTTGTGAGGGGGAAAGAGACTATGCTAGCCTTGGTGAGTTTATGAAATACTATCTTGATAGGCTCCCCATAGTGGTGTGAGTTGACTCATTTTTCTCTTTGGTTTGTGTATTGTTTAGGGAATTCTAGTGGGGTTTGAGGGTTTCACATGTTCTTTGAGTCATTTTTTTCTAAAGAACTTATATTTTTAATTGGAAATTTTAGATTTTTCATTTTGGTATGGTCCTTCGAATAAATTTTAATAATTTATTTAACAATAATGGATTTATGAATGTGAAATCCCTTTCAATTATCTCATCAAAGGTGGTGGCACATTGTACTTGTAAATGGAAGGCTAGTTCAAGATTGAGGTTAGTAACAAAGATGTATATTAACTATTTCTCTAGTATGGTCCTGAGAATATATTCACCAAATCTCTCCACCATTGAATGAATAATAAAAAACTCTCCTATTATTTTTACTTGGCATTGCAAATATCCACCATGTTCAATTCGTGTTTCACGTTGTAAGAGAAGTGTTTAAAACATTTCTCTACAAGGTCTTCAAAGGAGGTTATAAACCCTTTAGGTTTGTGAAATAACCATATAGTTCTTACCCATCTAAGATATGGGGGTAAATGTGAAGTAAGTACATATCTTCATGTGCTACCTTTTGGCTAGCAATGAATAATTATTTGATGTTTTCCCAAGGGCCACTCTTCCCTTTATATTTATCATATTTCAAGATTTCAAAAAAGAGAGGGAATTAACTATATGGAGTGATCAAAAGGATAAGGGAATAATTCTTCAAAGGAGTGTGAATTTTGATGTGTTCCATATTATATACTTTGATTGAATTATTCATGGCTTATCACTAAAGCTCAAAAAATATGTCAGGTGGTGGCAGATGGGGGTAGTTGTATTCCCTAAGGATTTAATGTAAGGTTTGGGGGTTTACCAAGGACAACGGGGATAGTCACATTGGAGGTGATAATGCGGGAGGTTTTTTTATAATATATGGGAAGGCAGATATGCTCTACTTGGGAGGTAAAGTTTATATCCCTGGAATGAGCATCTATGGTGGGATTGACTTGACTAGTGGATGGGGGATTTTGCATATCACTTGGATAAATACTCATGTCCTTTGTGGTATTTTTTCCTCATGGAAGGCTTTTCCCCTAATGGTTGGATTTTCCTCATTTGTATGGCCATGGTCAAGTGAGTCGAGATTGGAAATTTCATATCCAAGTGGCAACCTAGTCCTTAATTTAATTACTTGTCTAAGGATAGCATCTTTGTTAATTTCTATAAATATTTTTATAAGGCCCATCCTTTGCTCATAAAATAGGATTTTTTTGGGTTTGATGGTATATTCTAGTTAGTTGGGTCTATAAGGGGTTGGTTATGTAAGTGGTTCTCTGCAGGCATTCCTAGATTAGCAATTTGCATTACATGATGGGATCCATTAGACTTAGTTTAGGATTGGACATGGAAAATTGGATGATCTTGGATGATTATTCAAATTATTGATGAAGAATTTTCAAAATGGATTCCCTTTGAACTCAAAGGTTTATGAAAATGATTATATTTCCAACAGAGATAATAAATCCCAAATATTATGAAAATGGGATGATAACCTTAAGGTAGACTTTGGGAAATAAATTTTTGATGATTTTGGATGGATGACAAAGGTGGAGGATATATTTTACAAGGATTGAAAGGAATATCTTGAATGGAGTGAAATTATTGGGTAGGTTCATTAGACTTGGATTATTTAATATTTCACACTTTTAGATCCTAAAAGATGATTCAGATTGGTTAATATTGTTGGATTCTATGGATAGTTGTAGGATTCCAAAGGATTGGATTTTAGAGCCCGGAAATAATTAAGGGCCCACAAAATAGGATTTTAGTCCCTAAGGATGAATAATGGTCCTAATTAAGGATTGCATGTTTTGATATAACGGATTTAAAGGTGGGCTTAATAACTTTTAATACATTCTTCTAAGGTGATGGAAAATTTAGGTAAGTTTTAATTTATAAGGGATGGATGAGTTGGAATGATTTCATTAAATGTTGAAAGATGACCTAAGGATTAAAAAATTAGATTAGAATAGATGGCTCAGGTTGGGGTATTTGAGATCAATTGGATGGGGGGATAAGGATAAAATTTATAAGGATTGGGTTGAAATGGGATGATATTAACTGGCCAAGGTTAAAGGGGGATTAGATGGAGTGGATAATGGACCAATACTAATGCTAAAAGGATTAAATTTAGCTTAATTATTTGGGAGTTGGAGTAAGGGTTGATTGGATGGGTGAATATGATAAATACTTTAGGAATTGGAATATAATATGGTGGATGTGGTTTTAAGGAAGGTATATTAAGGTGTTCAACTATATAGTGTCTAACTACATAGGCACAAACCTACACAAGCATAAAACTATGTGAGCACAAAATTATGCGATCACTAGATTACAATATGAGGTGAGAGCATAAAAAAATGTTACTTTGGGATTAAAATATACTTGTAAATTTTTAGCCCAAATCAAAATGTGTGGATAATTTTATCTCTAATTGCAAGTGTCATCAAGAAATAAAAAATACAAAGCACAAAAAAGAAAAAAGGGTTGTAAAAATTATCTTCAAATTAGTTTCTACAAAACATCAACTTAGTATTTTTTATGGATATTATTTGAATAGCATGATTTTTCTATGAAATGTGTTAGTTTCTAACAAGTTTGAAAAGTTTGTTAGCCCAAAAATTGAGATAAAAAAATAATGAAATATATAAAAGGGTGCAGTAAATAAAATAAAATAGAGGCGATGAATTAAAACAGTTAAGAATTTTTACCTAAAGTTACCTTTGCAAGCAATGATCTATGAAAGAATCAAACTTTGTAGACACTAAACTACATAGGCATTAATTCAATAAGATCCTAAATCTACAAGATCAAAGTTAGAAAAGACGCTTTAAAAATATATAAATTATACAAAAATAGAAATGGTTGTTAATGGGTAGTGATGTTAGCACGTAAGAAAATAATAAAATTTAAAATATTGACAAGGAAAGATTATAAAATTCTGAAAATAAATAACCATACATAAATATAAAGTTAAAGATAATAAATTATTTATAAAATGACCCAAACTTGCAAAAATTGAGAGAAAAGATGGCTGAAATGACATATTAGAATGATTTAATAGATAAACTCAAAAATTAAAAACCAAGAAGGAAAGAATGACAAAAAAGGAGGGATCAAAATTAGAGAGGATGGGTGATGATTCATAGAGCACAAGAAACAAACTATATTAACAACTTGGGACTAGGAAATAGTGTTAAATTGACATAGGTTGATGATTGATGACAAACTTATAAGCATAAATTAGTTAAGAAAATAGTGTAAATAAAGTTAAGTGTTAAAATCCTAAATAATTAAGAGGAAACATAGTAGAAAACCACCAAAATTAGATTAAAAATATATTCAATTCACAAGGCTGAAATGGTATTGAGTTAGGAAGTTGAGGCATCTCTAAGGGTGATGCCAAAAACAAAGAATATTGGCATCAAGATGATACATAGGCAGAAAATAGTGCAAGTCGCTCATTGTCTAGAGAAAACAAGGCAAAGATGACACTTGGTACCTATGACCTACAAATAAGAAAAATAAAAAATAACCATTAGATCTTTGGGACGTGGGTCCCAAAAAGTGTACCCCCATATTTTAGTTGCAATAAAATATTTATCAAAATAAAATAGACCCAAAACTCAATTAAATGGTCACATATGTCATAGACCAACAATGGAAGGAAACAACAAAGAATGCAAATAAATGAAGAACAACTACATTATACCTCCATTATGATGGTATATGGATTATGTTTGAAAAAACTACTCAATTAGATATCATAAGTTTATAATGAGTGATTTATTGTGAAATGGGAAACATAAGCATAGTGTGCAAGTAGATGATGAAATAAGGGTGGTAATCCTTTCTCAAGTTGATTTTCCAAATGTAAAATGGAGGGTTGGGATGGAAGGATAAAATTAGTGTTTTAGATGAATTTTCATGGATTAGATTCATAGCCTCTTGACAAGTTTCAAAATAATGAATAATATGCTCAAGATCAATGAAGGTGATTTGATAAAAGAAAAATGGGAGATTGAATGAGAAGAGAGAAAGTGGAGGAAGAGGTGGAAGACCGAGAATTATCACACATGTGTGAGCATGGAAGTGGCATGTGTGGAGAGAATAATTACACATGTGTGAGAATTTGAGTGATGAGATGGAGGTTAAATATGCTTCCTAGTTGGCATGCTTTCATATGTGTGAGAAAAGAGTGGGATGAGCTAGCATGCTCACACATGTGTGAGAATTAATTGGATAAGGTACATGTATAAGAATTTGAATACTTAAGATCTCTATCCATATATATATTGAATAGTTGAGATCAAACCTGATAATATATTTTATCCACTAGTGATTATGTGGAATTTGATATTAGAGGAAAATGATAAGCATGATTAATTAGCCTAATCAATTAAACAATCATGTATTAACTAATTGATTAGTTGAAGGAATTAGGACCTTACATTGATTAATAATATTTATTTAATTCATTTATAGGAAATTATTATGAAGAAATTATAAGTAAATCTTGGGTGTCCACATAGTCAAATATATTGGTCTAAATTTCAAAGGGGTGTAATGTCTAGAATTTTAAGAACAAGTCCTTCATAGAAGTGTTTCTTGAGATCTTCAAAAGTGTCTTATCTTCTAGGTGTATATGAAAATTTTCTCTTAGCATGCATGATCTATCTAGGTGACTAGGTAATATGTGAGAAGCCAACAATAAACATGAGTTAAAAAAATTAAAGAAATCTATACAAGTCAATAAGAATTTGTGATGTTGGCTAATCCTAGATTTCTTTGATCTTATTGATGTATACATATATACTATATTGGTTAATTTTGTAACTTATGTATTATGATCTTTATGGTACCTTTTGATGGTGAAAATGACACAAACAACGTTTAAACAGAATATTTCTACTCTATTTCTCTTGAAAAAGAAAGACAACATATAGTAGCCTAACTCCCAAGGTCTTGGTAGTTGGTTCTCAACTGTCTGGTGTCACTCAATTAGTCCATGAAACTATAATATTCAAGGGGATTTTGCTAGTAACAAGGAATACAAGCAATGACTTATTCATCGAACTGTTCTTAATAAACAAAGAGGGTTTTAAACAAAAGAAAAAGATAGATCAAGGCGTACATCAGTAAACATGAATAAAACTTATCTAGCATCCAGAAATATATCTTCAACAATGAATTTTTTTCCAACAGCTCAAGAAAACCATAGCATGATACAATCTACAGAATAATCCATACTATTTCATGCATCTAAGGTGCTTAATTTAACATCACAATCACACATCATAAATATTTCAAAGATTCCAAAAGAACACACTTTCATTCATCACCAAGATCATAGATCAAAAGACTTCAATAAATTGAATTCACTGATAATCTAATGAAATAATCCTTAAATTTGGTGTCTTCTAATGACTTTCATCACATAAGAAACACTCATGCTTCAGCACAATCACTGGCATATAGATAGATTATAATTCATCAACCTTATCAAGTCAAACTAAATTCTAACACCATTTTGCGTAAAAAAAACCAATAATTATAGTCAACTATAAATAACAAAGTATCTCTGTAACAACTACAAAAAAATTTATCTCCTACTATCAGGTGGCCAATTCTATTCTCTATTAGCCGACCTTTACAATATGATACCTCACAGGTATTTATAGATATACAAAAATCTAAAGTCCTTTCTATTTTTAGTTGATCCACCTTTTTAGGGATTAAAGTCATCTTGGAAACTCAATTAAACTAGAAGAAAAGAATGGAGAGGAGAAAAGAAAACCATGCGCCCAAAAACTGCCAGTTATGCATCCAAAGGAGGAAAAAAGAACACCTTGCATGCATGAAGTTATCAATTATGCATATGAAGCCTACTCTACAATGTACTCATCACAACTAGAGAAGACTTATTGAAGCACCTCCAAATTCGGCCCATCAACCTAGCTATCTTCAAACTTGATCCTTTCTAACTCCACAACAGCAAATCATCTCATGTCTTTTAGCTTCGTTAACTCCCTTTTAGCTGCCCTTATCTCATCTTTAACATCCATTAACTGATCTACTAGTAGATCCTCTCCATCATCTCCTTTTTGCATGACTTCTTTAAACCTATCATCCCATTTCTCCTTTATTTGGCTCAAAGGTAGGCCTTCCTTTACCGGTAAGTTAACATTTACTATGATAGCAATAACTACTTCCAACTCCTCAAACTGTTCATTCAGATCCTTGACAGAATCTTGAACTTCACTTTTATGTTTGTATAGAAATTCAGACCTAAACCAAAGTATACTGGAAGTCTTATCCAAGAAATATTTATTGTCCCCTTCAAGTATTGATTGTTCTAGAAGAGTGGAATTTGGAAATTTGCTAACCTCCTTCAACCTCTGACTATATCCTATGTATTCCTCCTCCTGTTCTCCCAATACTTTCACATACCAGTTAATTTCTCCTATTAATTCCTCTGTCATCTTGTGAACCTCAAAACTGTTGTCCAGTACTTCACCTATTTCTTGATTTATTTTATCAGTCCACCTATCCAACATCTATGCCTTACTCCTTACCTGTACCAAATCATCCACTTCTTTCTTACTAAGAAAAATTGGGGTTTCAATGGTGGTATCTTGTTGTGACCTCAGAGAAGAAACACTCTTTAAGAAAGTATACAACTCATCTAGCTGAACCTTAAGCTCATCTTTTCTCTGCCTATCTTTCATCATTCTAGATTTAGTGGATGAAGCTACCACATCTATTAAGTTCATCTATTGGTCTCCTATGGTTATCCCTAAGTTAACAGTGCCCAATTGATAATCAGTTAATTGGATGTCTCCTACATCCTTATCCATCATTGGTATGGCACATTCAGCAACAATTTCTCCTCTGTCAGTGAGCCTAGTGGAATGTAGGATTTTGGCCTTCTTCTTGGGCATTTCCTTTTCAATTACCTTCATCATATCATCCCAATTGAGAGCCTGTGAAGGTGTCACTGATCTCTTTTGAAGATCCAACTTAAACCAAGTGGGAGCGCCTGGAGTAGTGGTCATTATAGTTGAAGAAGAAGCAATAATAGTAGTAGAGCATGGTTACACATTTACTTGAGGTTGAGAATCAACCCCTTGTATCTCTTGCTATTCTTGTATCCTCTTCTCTTCTTCTTCCTTTTTCAACTTTTCTTCCTCTAATCTCTTCTTCTCTATTTCTCGGTTTCTCTCTTCCTCTAGTACCCTCAGTCTATCAGCATCTTCCTTTTCCTTTTGCTTCTTAATCAGCTCCTCAGCATCCTTTTCCTTTTGCACTCGTTCTGCTTCCTCTTTCTCTTTATAGGCCTCTTCAGCAAGCTTCAATTTGGCCACAAGAACTTCCCTTTCCCTTCGCTGCTTTTCCTTTTCTTCCTCAAGATCATGAATTTTATGTATTAATTCCAGCTTATCATTCTCTTCTTTGATCTTGAGCTCCTGCTCCTTTTTCCTTTGGTGCTTTTCTATTTCATCTACCCTTCGTTTGTCTTCTACCTATTGTTGTTGGAGTAAGACATCAACTTGTGCCTTAGCATCAATTTCCTTTTTCTTCTCTATGGCCTCTGCATGTGCTTGATCATCTGAAGCCTTCTTTGCCTCCTCAAATAGTACCCACTGATCCTCTTCTGTCAATACATCTTAAGTTTCCTCCTCTAGACACATATTTTCTTGTGCATCCTTCTCTGACAAAGTCTCATCAGAGTCCATTCCAACATCATGAATCTCCAACTCCACTTCTTTTCCCTTTAATGACTCAGCAATATCATGAAGAGTCCCCTTAGGCATCTCTTCACCTTGCTGCTTTGTAAGTGGGACTTGAATAGATGACTCACCTATTGCCAGTGTTGAAGCCACAGGTTTTGTTTGGGCCTCCTTCTCCTGTACCTCTAGTTCATCTTGAGTAGAGGCTTCAAGCTCGATCTCTTCACTGCCCGGAGGTAAGAACTCCAAAGGCTCCTTGGGAGGCGAATTTCTCTTAATTTTTTTATATCCTTTCCCCTTCTTAGGAGATGGTTCCTGAGGAGTTTTGGTTCTTAGAACAACCCATTGAATGCTCCTATCCAAGACTTCTCACCCTATGTGCTTGATGTCAATGGTTTCCTCACTATCCCAATCAACCAGATCCAAACTTTTAGTCCCAATGTTTACAGCTTCATATGATGGATCCAATACAACTCCATCATCTACCAATGTGTCAGGAATGTCATTTTTGACCCCGAATTCTACCATGAGCGCCACAGGAAACCTCTCATAATTCCTTTTCCTGAGGTCATACTCATCCTGAAGATCACTCCAGAAGTCTTCTAGCAAGTTGAAATGCTTGTCAAAAATCGAAGGTAGCAAAGCATTCATTTTCTTGTTTGGGTCAAAGTGTTTTCGAGCAGTCTACAAACCTAGCTTCAAATGTATCAATTCACTGAAAACTACCTTAGCTCCCACAAGATGTTGGCAAATGTATTCACCCAATTGCATGTGAAACTTATGACACCCTATTTTTTGCTTCAACCCAAATCTAGCATTGACCCCCAGAGCTTGATATAGAAATTCCATTAGAACCATCTGGTTGCTATAACATCTTGGAAGTAAGTGGGGATGACCTTCAAATCTAGCCAGTTTGAAATAAGTGAACTTGGGATATTGGATATACCAACATCCCCTTTCTGTGACAAAGGCCATAGCTTCTTGGCTCAATCTATATCCCACATCTCCATTAAGTTGTTTAATGATTACATATAAGAATGCATCATTAACCCTTCTAAATTGTGTTTCAGACACTTGTAGAGATAGCTGATCATAATGATCCCATACTTTCCTTTGTCCATCAACTTCTCCCAACATACCCACTCTATTCAAGCCTAGAAAGATGCCTCCTCTAGCTGCTACATAGACAACATAGGAAGTCATAAAGAAGCACTTGGTTTCCCTTATTCTAGTTCAGTGTCATGAATAGCATCAGAGACAACCATTAGCCAATCAAACTATTGTTTTTCATTGAAGATGGTCTGAATGAAGGGAAACATCCACTCCTTGAAATGAAATGCATCCCTCTTCCCAAATACTCTAGACAACATCATGATCAGGTCTGATACTTCTTTGTAGAATTTTGTCCTCTTTGGTTGATCATGAAGCTTGGTCAGAGACTTCTTCTCTGTTCTCAACCATTTCTTGTTCAAGTGAGCTTTGTCATCCTCCTTGTATTTTCTATATTTCTCTAAAGCTTCTATCTCCTTCAACTATACTAGGTTCTTTGGATCTAGGACACTAAACATATATTGAAACATTTGAGGAGTTAAATCAATAATAACATTGTCTTGTGAATCCATACACTGCCTAGTGGTTGGATTGTAAGCCCCTGCTGCTATCAGAATCAACTCTGGGCACTAGATAGATAGAGGAAATAAGGTGATGTGATCCAAGCCAGACTCAAGTATTCTTTGAGTTCTCCCTGATATATCCTCAACAAACGTTTCCGAATATAACTCCCCAAAATTGTATGAGCCCAGATTGGTGTCAGTTATATCAAACCAATCAGATTCCACTTTGCTTGCAGTGACAACGGGACCTCTACGATTATACCTCAAATTATAAGGTAGGTGCTCTGGCTTTATCTTCTTAGGCTTAGTTGCTACCTTTGATGTTTTTATAGGTCGATTCCTTTGGGAAGCTTCTCATGATACTCCTGACATTCTTTAGCTTTCCTGCAACAAAACCTCTAATTAGATCCTTGAATAAACATCACAAAATATTCTTTAAAACCTTACCCTATATATATATATATATATCGGAGGCGGAACCAAACATAAAAACATTCTAAATAGTCTCCTTTAAAACACTATTGGGCTCAGAGCCAAAACCATTATTGAGATTTCAATAATAACAAGCGAGATCGGAGTCAAAACTAGCATGGTAATCGGAACCAGAACCGAAATGGAAACTAACTTGGTTTCTTTCAGATTTTCTAATTTCATATTCAGTTTCAGTTATGATTCCGCTTCCGCCTAGTTTATCGTTATTCTGAAAGAATGCTTCTTACTACAAGTGAATTCAGAGATGGGATGGAAATGGAATCGATACTTATTGAAAAACATGGTTCAAAGTCTAGATTGATTCTGATCCCGCTTCTGCCTAAAATAACCATGACGTCATAAGTTTTTTTAATAGTTTGATAAATAACTTCATGATTAAGGACTAGGTCATATCAAAATGAAAAGGGGCTTAAATATAACATAATAAGACCATCCACATATGACCGAGAGGAGATTGTACCTTTTAGGGCATCATATTTAAATTAAAAAAAACAGGAACACAAAAATGCATAAAAACCCTAAACTAAAAACCCTCGATATATAACAACTAGGGCATGAATTTAACCCTTCTAAATTAACCAAACTGAATGCAAAAGAATAATTGAACAAACCCTACTCACTATGGAACCGTAATTAACCTACGCATTTTAAAAACTAGGGCAACACGATTTGGTCATGACTAAAACATGAAAATGACCATGTTGAAAACAAAGAAACCAGATACAAAATCCAAAATGAAGACAAGAAATCCAAACAAACAAACAAAGGAAAAAAAAACATGCGAACTTACTGAGAATCAAAAAATTTCCCAAAGAAAAACAATCCAAAACAAACAGAAAATGGAAAATGTGAAAATAAAGAGAAGAACGAGAATGGAAAACCCTACCTCGAATGCAAATAAATAGGCCAACCTCCTAAAGCAATCTGCACGCAACTCTCTCTCTATCAATCGATTCACTCTCACAAAAGCTTCACTGCAACTCTAGTTCACTCTTCAATCTCTTAACAATAGTGGTAATAACTTACGCGTTAATCCCTAATTAAGATAAAACTCAGAGTTTCACGCATGCATGCAACCTTTCATTAATGCAGTAAATGCAGTAGAGTGGAGTCAGAACTATAGAAAGAACTGGTCCATTACTATCGTGTGACTTCAATAAAATTCAACGACAAAGAAATAAACGGACCGAAATCGGAATGAAAACTATTTTGGAAACTTGAGTAACTTCCCAACTTGGTTCCTATTCCAGGTCCGGTTCTGCTGACAAAGAAGAAAGCAAAACAAAATGACAAAAATAAAATAAAAAGACCAAAACAAGAAAACTTAACATAAAAACTTAGATTAAAACGAAAGACCAAAAAGTGGAGGCAGAACGAGATTTGATTTAGACACTTCGAATAAAAACCGACTTAACTTCCATTCTAGCTCCGGCTCCGAAAAAGACAAAAACAAAAAAGCAACCAAAAACTATCGGGATAGGGATCAGAATGAGCTTTGAAAGAAGTTCAAAAACCTAATTCAATTCTGACTCTGCTTCTGATAGAATAAACCAAAGAAAAATAAAGTATTGGAAAAGAAAGACTCAAAAATTTGTTTGAAAAACAACTAAGGATAAAAATAAATAAAGGGGGACCCATTTTGACCAAGGCGAAAGATGGGGTGGCTATGCAAGGCATAACAAATGGCGACTTGGTTGGGAAAAAGGTTGACCCATTTTTAGGATACCCAAAGAAATTTTAGTCACCCTAAAACTTCTTGGTTTATGAAGCATGCTAACTTGCATAAGATCAGATATATCTAGAATAAAGTTGAGCTAGAATCTCAGATGTATGTGCTCATGAGTTATTTCTGAATCTAAGTGTGTGCATATATTGTGCATCATTCTTTATAGATACTTTCTCTGCTCCTGAACAACCATACCTAAGATTCAAGCTACATAGGTTGAGTACTTTAACTATCGTGCAATAAAATCCTGGGTATTCCTCCACTACCAGACAGGCGTCCATAGCCCCAACAGAGATACCTCTAGTTCTCTCAAAGCATTTCTCTACTGCCACCCAGGCATCCATAGCCTCGATAGAGATACTTGATTACCCATTTGATAGTGAGTTTTCCTTTTCTTTCTTTCTATTCATTATCATTTTTTTACTCAAGCTTCACTTGTGGAAATCTTTTATGCACCTTCCTCAATACTCAGACCCAATGGATCTGAAATGTGGGTTGAGAACTACAATGGATTTCATGATAGTCTTGGAATCGGATTTTTCACTTGAATCAAAAGTAGAACCATCCTAAAATAGATAGGAATTTACTTAGGCAGATGTTTTCCTAATTTTGTGGGAAAATTTGATCCTAATTCATGAGATATTCACAATGTATCTTCTATCCTTAATATCTTTTCAAACCCAGATTAGAATGATCATAAAACATAAGTTTCAGAATGAAATCCTTTTCAATGATGATGATGAAAATAACTAAACCAATTTCGATCCTATTACCAATAGCATACTTTAAATAACAACCCCTTGTCTTGAGATAAACAAAATGAGGATCCCCATCAAAACACGACAAAACAAAACAAACAAAAACAAACAAAGAGAACAAACAAACAAAAACTAAAAATAGAAACTTAATTACATATGATACATTATAATACATTCTCTTTAAAACATCAAACCTTCTATGCACCAAAATAGTGCTTGTGAAACTGACCATCAACTGGTAATGGAACAAGTTCTCATGTTAAGGTACTTAAACGAAAAGAATTCTCGCCTAGTATCTCAACCACTTGATACAGACCTAACCAGAGTCTATCAAACTTTTGGTGATCTTCTTTCTTTTCTCTAGCTTTATCCCATAGTAATACAAGATCTGATATCCTAAAATATTTTATCTTGGCTCTTTTGTCAAACCAACGTTTGACGACAGCCTGATGCTTAGAGAACTGTTGCAAAGCAGCATCTCTTTGTTCTTCCATGTTAAGAAAATTAATTAATCTAACCTCAATCCTATCATCCTTGGTATAAAATTCCCACATGAACTTAACAATAGGTATATGTAAATGGATAGGGAAGATAGGGTCTTGGCCATAGACTAACTTAAAAGGTGATTTTCCTAGAGCTGCTTTGATTTGGGTCTAATCTGCCCATAAGGCAAACCTCAACTAGGTGTGCCAGTCTCTAGGGTTGTTTACTAGCAAATTTCTTATCACTTCCAACAAGTTTTTATTAGTGGACTCAGCCACTCCATTTTCCTGAGGGTAGTAATTAGATGAATATTTCAAAATAATTTTATGCTCATATACCCATTGAATGAATTCAGTAGAAGAAAAAGCAGGGCCATTATCACATACAAGAGAAAATAGAACGCCAAACCCGGTTGTGATGTTCTCAGTCAAAAACTTGATGGCCACCTCTGTGGTGCTATTTTTGCAGGGCTGGGCCTCAGTCTAGTGTGTACAGTAGTCAGTTGCAGTCAAGATGAATTTATGACCTGCAGAAGAATTAGGATTAATAACACCTACAAAATCAAGTACCCATTGAGAAAATGGCCTTACCTCATATACTGGCTGCAAAGGCATTGCAAGATTTCTTTCCCTGGGTGCAGAAGTTTGGCATACATGACAAGTTCTGACATGTTGGTGTGCATCCCGAAATACATAAGGCCAATATTAGCCTGATCTAAGAATCTGATGAGCCAAAGCATCAATAGATCCATGTCCCGTTCCATGTCTTCCATGAAACTCAAAGATAGCATGCTTGGCCTCATCCTGATCCAAACAGCATAGGTAAATTCCTTGAAAATTCTTTTTGTAGATGGATCCCCCTTTAAGCATGTAGTGAGCACTCTTCATCCTCAATGCTCTCCTCTGAGTAGCATTCATTCCTTCTGGACATCTATTATTAAGGAGGAAGAAAATTAAATTTGCATACCAGGGATCCTTAGTAAATGACTGGACGGTGTACTGCTGACAGGTGATATTTTTGTCCACTTCTGCCATCGCTTTTAAAAAACCTTGGCCTCAAGCGAGTTTCATCAAGTGAATCTCTCAGTCAAATTCTTGTAGGATTTCCATCCACTTCCCTCTTCATTCTCCTAATTCACTTTGCATCAAAAGAGACTTCACAGCTGGATCTAGAACTATAGCCATTACTTGACTTCAAAGAATGTAATGTTTGAACTTCTTTACCACTCGTACTAATGCAAAGGCTTGTTTTTCTAGTGGTGAGTATCTTACTTCTGCATTCTTAAATGGAGATCTCATGAAGGCAATAGGTCTCTCCTCTCCCTCTCCTCTTCGTCGTGTTAAAATGGCTGCACATGAATGGTCAGAAGAAAAATAATAGATATAAAAAGGTTTTAAATAGTCTGGGCTTGTCAAAATAGGTGCCTTAGATATAGATTGTTTAATCTACAAGAAAGCAGACTTAGCCTTATTACTGCATTCAATCTTTGCATCTTTCTTCATCATTTCATTCAGAGGTTTGATGATCTCCGCAAACCCTGTTATAAATTTTTCTATCAAAATTGATCCTCCCAAAGAAGGATCTCATTTCTTTCTTGATTCCTGGCCTTGTCAATTTCAAGATGGCCTCCACTCCATCAAGTTCTATAGATATCCCTTCCTCTAATATGATTTGACCTAATATTTTCCCTTCAGACACTCCAAACACACACTTCTTTGGATTAAGAGAGACACCATAACTTATATATTTTTTGAGAACCTTTTCCAGATCAGCAGCATGGTCTTCTCTATTCCTAAAGAAGATGGTTAAATCATCTACACAAATAATAATACACTTCCTTATCAAATATTTGAATGCTACGTCCATTTCCCTTTGAAAGGTAGCTCCAGGATTGATAAGACCAAAAGGCATCCTCCTATAAGAAAATGTGCCCCATTTGGTGGTGAAAGCGGTCTTCATTCTATCCTCATGACTAACAAGGACCTGATTGTATCTAGAATAACCATCCAAGAATGACATCATTTGGGATCCATTAACCTTTTGTAATACTTCATCAAGAGAAGGCAATGGATAATTGTCTTTCTCATAGGCTTTGTTTAGATTCCTGAAATCAACACATAATCTGATTTCACCATTCTTTTTGCGTACAGAAACTAAATTGGCCACCCAGGTAGAATGTCTAACCGGAAAGATTATTCTTGCAGATAAGAGTTTTTGCACCTCTTTCTGAATCAGGGGCTCAATTAAAGCATTGATCGGGCATTTCTTTTGACGAAAAGGATTGGATTCTGGCTTGAGAGGTATGGTATGAGTGATCACTGAAGTGTCAAAAAAATTTAAATCAAAATAACTCCAAGCAATGGCTTCAATGTTCTGCTCCAACACTTTGACTATCCTATCCTTAATTTCTTGAGGACAAGACTTTCCTATAAGAACATTCCTTTCAGAGCCTGAGTGAGTCAAATTAACTGATTCATACTTCCCTCCATCACTCTCTGTAGGCACCCTTTGACGAGCCTGTGGGTCAGAATCCAATATCCCTTCTTCACTATCCTTCTCAGGATCCCAATCTCCCTGATCTCTCTCAAATTCATCTGTTATTTTTCCTTCAAAAACATCAAAATTTTCCAAAAATGCCAATATATGTTGATCATCATCAAATACCTGAAAGAGTAAAACATTATCAAGAACAACTCGGACTGAAATCAACTCAACTGAAAATCTCTTTAGATCAGAATCTTTCATGGGTTCCAATGTGCTAGCACCAACAATGAGTGCATCTGCATTTTGATTAGCTTCTCTAGGGATCAAACTAATCCCAAAAGCATCGAAGTCTTCAATTAAGTTCCAAACTTTGTTTTTGTATGTAGCCAATCTTTTGTTATGACATGTATATTGGTTACATACCTGTTTTACAATCACTTCAGAATCCCCCAATACTGTGAGAGCAGTAACCTTCTTTTTATGAGAAAATATAAGGCCTCGATCAAGTGCTTCATACTCAACCACATTGTTTGTCCAACCAAACTACAATCTATAAGAAGCAAAGTAAGTCTTCTCTTTCGGGTTGGTTAGTTCAATCCCTGCTGCACTTCCCGCTTTTGATTTGGAACCTTCAAATTTAAAAGTCCACAATTGGTCTTTGGCTAGGAGTCCTTTCTTCTTAGGGACAACATGGAATGACTTACTTGAGATATGTGGTGGCTCAGACTTTTTTTGGTCATCAAGAATTGACCTGGGACAAAACTCACTTGAAGATTTTTCTATGTTTTCAACTTGCTCATAAATCAATTCCTGAACAACTTCTTGGGTTAAATTGCAATCCAACTCATCTTTCATCAATACCTTGGGCATTGGAAAAGTATCTGGGGTAGGTGTATTGAATGGGAATTGAGACACCTCAACCTCTTCTTGAATTTTTGAGCTCAGAACCTAAGTCTTCTCTACTGGTGAGGAACCTTCCTCTTGAGAAAGGCTAGTCCTAGTAAGAATAGTAGCATCCTTGACCTGAAAAAGAAAACTCATTGATAGGGGTCTGGGGTTTCTCTTGACATATTTGTTGAGGCTGATCTACATGACTTAAGATATCTAGGCATGACTGGCATGTTAACTCTGAATGATTATGATAATGAATCCTACACCAATTAGGAAGTAACAAACTACTCAAATCAATTTCTTCTCCTAAAACCAGCTTATCTTATTGTAATTTCCTTATTAGAACCTATTGGTTGATGCAGATCATTGGGTCTCTATGTTCTAGGGGCAATGTATCCCTAGGATTAAGTACAGAGAAAGTAAGGACTTCCTCTTGTTTGTAAACTCCTATCTTAGTCTCAAAATATGCTATTTCATTTGAAGCATCATACTCTGTGATCATATGCTTGAGTCTTGGTTCACTTTCAATCCTTATCTGTGTTGCAACCCCCTTCCAAGGTAGCCACATGTGAGAGAAATCCAAGGACAAATATCCCCCAATACTTTTCATTAGCTCCCAACTTAGGAGCATACCATATGTCTCTGGGATGTCAGCCACTTGGATATCTATGTAGGTTTAGATCCTTGGATCTGATCCAACTTGTAAATGCATGTTCTTTAGTTCTCCTACAACATTAACCTTAGTTTTGTCTAACATAATCACTTTTTTATTGGTTGGGATAGGACTTAATCATAACTTCTTACATATTGATAAGGGCAGAACATTTCCCGATGCTCCAGATTCCAATAAATAGCTATGCAAATTCTTTCCAAAAATCCTTAAACTTAAAAGAAAAGGCGGGGTACTGGTTTTACCTTTATAGATAGTTGCATTTGTCTCCTTCATAGGAGTCACTTTACCTTTTCCTTTTGAGCGGTATGCCTCTTCTAGGGCCTTCAATACCACTTCACGTTGAGTTGGGCACCACTTCATGATGTCAAATAATGAGAATGATCTCTTCTGTCTCTATAGTTTTGCAATAAAATCAAATTCTAAATCATTCCTCACTTGATATTTAGGAAAAGGAGGCAGATTACCTCTATTCTGAGAATCAAAAGGTCCCTTTGGTGGTGGTGGATTATTATCTGCATTCTGGTTAGGTGGAACCATATTGTTTGGAGGTGCAAATGTAGTAAATGGGACCTTATTCTGATTTCTCATAAAATGACCACCTTTAGACTTACAGGCTTGGGCATCATACACATCCTCCTTTGGCCCATTGTCTAGTTGCATGGAAAATTGGTATTTCTCTTCAATAGTCTCATAATTCATAGCAGTACTTACTGGCCCATTATCTTGATTAGAATTTCCTATTGGAGGATGGGCATAATCTTGTGCAATCTTTACAATTTTCTCCATTTTTGGACAATTAACCTTAGATTGTGCTGCAGTATTGTGTAATCTACACCAATTAGTCATGAAATTAAGGTCAGCTACATTAGCAGTATGTGATCTCTCCTCACCTGACTGATAATTATGGGGAACTCCCCCATTGTTAGGTCCAGCATTCCACTGCCTATTGTTGTTGTTGAACCTCTATTTATATCCTTTATTCAGATTTTGGTAATTTTGGTTAGAGGAATTCTGATTCTGAAAGTTCTGGTTGGTGTTTTGATTCCCATTCTGATTGGAATAATTTCCCTGATTGTTGTAACCTCCCTGGTTCTGATAATTTTGATTTTGTTTGTGGGGAGGGTTTTTCCTAAGTTGTGCCATGTCATTAGACATTTGAGATAGAGTCTTCTTGAGATTTTCTAGCTCATTAGTCAGTTGAACAGTTTGTTCATTTTGCACTATGGCTGGGGAATGAACATGGGTTGATCCTCCCGCTTGTTGTTGTTGATTTTGAGGTTGTTGGGAAGAATCTTGCATGCCATTTCCAAAAAAAGGCATGGTAGGTGGAGCTTGTAACTCAGACACAGGTCCATATTGGGAATAAGACATCCCTGGGATAGTGTTATACAATGGTGGGTTAGGCATCTGATAATTCATGGGAGGGAGAGTTGATCCTAAACCTCCCGATTGCAAACTTATCTGATGTTGTAATTTGATAGCTAAATGATAAACCTTAGATAGGGAGTCAATCTCATTGGCTTGATAAGTTCTCTGTAAGAATAAGCCAATCAAAGGATCAATAGGTCTTAAATATGCCTGAATGGCAATATTCTCAGCTACTAAGTAAGGAACTTGCAACCTACGAAACATCCTTTAAAATCTAGTGTTGAATAGAGGCAGTGGCTCATGATGTTCCTCTCTTATGGTGGAAAACTTGTGATACAAGATGGCAGGGTCAACATAAACCTGGAATTGATTAATGAATGCATTTTCTAAATCTGTCCAACCCAGAATAGATCCCCGAGGCAGATTTAAGTATCATTTATATGCCATATCGCCCAAACAATAAGGAAACAATCTACATACCATGTCCTGATGAGCAACTTGAGCATGTGTACAAGCATATTTGAACGATTGTATATGCTCCTCAGCACTTCTTGATTCACCATGTATGTACTTGGGACAAAAAAATTTTGGGCTCTTCGGTAAATCATGGATTCCTCCTAGAATAGTCCCTAATGGATAGGGGTTATTCACAAAATAAGCCATGGGGAGAATTGGTTGAGCAGGTGGTGATATAGGCCGAATTGGTGGTGATATTGGCCTAACAAATGGAGGTGATGTAGGTTGTACTGGTGGTGGTGTAGGTGGATTTGGTTGAAATCTAGGTGGAGTAAGCGGTGGTGGCAATGTAGGTATCAATATTCTATGAGCATGGGGTCTAGGTTTGACCGAGGTTTGAAGTTCTAATAGTTTAGGATTAGTAGAGGATTTGAGAATCCTCCAGTATTTCTCTGGTGAGAAAGACACAATAAGAGCCGACTTTTTCCTTCAGCCCTCCTTCTAGCGCCAGATCTGTTGATGGTAAAAATGACACAAACAACATTTAAACAAAATATTTCTACTCTATTTCTCTTGAAAAAGAAAAACAACATATAGTAGCCTCACTCCCAAGGTCCTGGTAGTTGGTTTGCAACTGTCTGGTGTCACTCAATTGGTCCATGCAGCTGTAATATTCAAGGGGCTTGTGCTGGTAACAAGGAATACAAGCAATGACTTATTCATTGAACTATTCTTAATAAAGAAAGAGGGTTTTAAACAAAACAAAAAAAATAGATCAGGGCGTACATCAGTAAACATGAATAAAACTTATCTAGGATCTAGACATATATCTTCAACAATGAATGTTTTTTCCAACAGATCAAGAAAACCATAGCATGATACAATTTATAGAATAATCCATACTATTGCATGCATCTAAGGTGCTTAATTTAACATCACAATCACACATCATAAATATTTCAAAGATTCCAAAATAACACACTTTCATTCATTGCCAAGGTCATAGATCAAAAAACTTCAATAAATTCAATTCACCGATAATTTAATGAAACAATCCTTAAATCTGGTTTCTTCTAATGACTTTCATCACATAAGAAACACTCATGCTTCAGCACAATGACTGGCATATAGATAGATTATAATTCATCAACCTTATCAAGTCAAACTCAATTCTAACACCATTTTGCGTAAAAAAACCTGTAATTATATTCAACTATAAATAACAAAGTATCTTTGTAACAACTACGAAAAATTTGATCTCCTACTATCAGGTGTCCAATTCTATTCTCTATTAGCCAAACTTTACAATATGATACCTCACAGGTATTTATAGATATACAAAAATCTTAAGTCCTTTCTATTTTAGGTCGATCCACCTTTTTAGGGATTAAAGTCATCTTGGAAACACAGTTAAACTAGAAGAAAAGAATGGAGAGGAGAAAATAAAACCATGCACCCACAAACTTCCAGTTATGCATACAAAGGAGAAAAAAAGAAAACCATGCATGCATGAAGTTATCAATTATGCATGTGAAGCCTGCTCTACCATGTACTTGTCATAACTAGAGAAGACTTGTTGAAGCACCTCCAAATCCGGCCCATCAACCCAGCTATCTTCAAACTTGATCCTTTCTAGCTATGCCGCAGCAAATCCTCTCATGTCTTTTAGCTTCGTTAACTCCCTTTTAGCTGCTCTTATCTCATCTTTAACATTAATTAATCGATCTACCAATAGATCCTCTCCATCATATCCTTTTTACATGACTTCTTTAAACCTATCATCCCAATTATCCTTTATTTGGCTTAAAGGTAGGCATTCCTTTACCGGTATGTTATCCTTTACCAGTATGTTAACATTTACTATGACAGCAATAACTACTTCCAAATCCTCAAATTGTTCATTCAGATCCTTGACAAAATCTTGAACTTAACTTTTATGTTTTTATAGAAAGTCAGACCTAAACCGAAGTATATTGTAAGTCTTCTCCAAGAAATCTTTATTCTCCTCTTCAAGTATTGACTGTTCTAGAAGAGTGGACTTTGGAAATCTTCTAACCTCCTTCAACCTTTGACTATATCCTCTGTATTCCTCCTCCTATTCTCCCAATACTTTCACATACCAATTCATTTCTCCTATTAATTCCTCCACCATCTTGTGAAACTCAAAATTGTTGTCCAGTACTTCACCTATTTCTTGATTTATCTTATCATTCCACCTATCCAACATCTCTTCCTTACTCCTTACCTTTACCAAATCATCCACTTCTTTCTTACTAAGAAAAATTGGGGTTTCAATGGTGGCAGCTTGTTGTGACCTCAGAGAAGAAACACTCTTTAAGAAAGTATGCAACTCATCTAACTAAACCTTAAGCTCACCTTTTATCTGCTTATCTTTCATCATTCTGGATTTAGTGGATGAAGCTACCACATCTATTAAGTTCATATGTTGGTCTCTTGTGGGTCTCCCTAAGTTAATAGTGCCCAACTGATAATCAGTTAATTGCATGTCTCCTACATCCGTTTCCATCATTGGTATGACACATTTTCAGAAAAAATTTCTCCTCTGTCGATGAGCCTAGTGGAATGTAGGATTTTGGCCTTCTTCTTGGGCCTTTCCTTTTCAATTTCCTTCATCATATCATCCCAATTGAGAGCTTGTGAAGGTGTCACTGATCTCTTCTAAAGATCCAACTTAAACCAAGTGGAAGCACCTGGAGTAGTGGTCATTATAGTTGAAGAAGAAGCAACAACAGTAGTAGAGGGTGGTTACACATTTACTTGAGGTTCAGAATCAACCCCTTGTATCTCTTGCTATTCTTGTATCCTCTTCTCTTCTTCTTTCTTTTTCAACTTTTCTTCCTCTAATCTCTTCTTCTCCATTTCTCAGTTTCTCTCTTCCTCTAGTGCCCTCATTCTATCCGCATCTTCCTTTTCCTTTTGCTTCTTAATCAACTCCTCAGCATCCTTTTCCTTTTGCACTCATTATGCTTCCTCTTTCTCTTTATAGGCCTCTTCAGCAAGCTTCAATTTGGCCACAAAAACTTCCCTTTCCCTTCACTGCTTTTCCTTTTCTTCCTCAAGATCATGAATTTTATGTATTAATTCCAGCTTATCATTCTCTTCTTTGATCTTGAGCTCTTGCTCCTTTTTCCTTTGGTGCTTTTCTATTTCATCTGCCCTTCATTTGTCTTCTACCTATTGTTGCTGGAGTAAGACATCAACTTGTGCCTTAGCATCAATTTCCTTTTGCTTCTCTATGGCCTCTGCATGTGCTTGATCGTCTGAAGCCTTCCTTGCCTCCTCAAATAGTGCCCACTGATCCTCTTCTGTCAATACATCTTAAGTTTCCTCCTCTAGACACATATTTTCTTGTGCATCCTTCTCTGACAAAGTCTCATCAGAGTCCATTCCAACATCATGAATCTCCAACTCCACTTCTTTTCCCTTTAATGACTCAGCAATATCATGAAGAGTCCCCTTAGGCATCTCTTCACCTTGCTGCTTTGTAAGTGGGACTTGAATAGATGACTCACCTATTGCCAGTGTTGAAGCCACAGGTTTTGTTTGGGCCTCCTTCTCCTGTACCTCTAGTTCATCTTGAGTAGAGGCTTCAAGCTCGATCTCTTCAATGTTCGAAGGTAAGAACTCCAAAGGCTCCTTGGGAAGCGACTTTCTCTTAATTCTTTTATATCCTTTGAATGCTCCTATCCAAGACTTCTCACCCTATTTGCTTGATGCCAATGGTTTCCTCACTATCCCAATCAACCGGATCCAAAATTTTAGTCCCAATGTTCAAAGCTTCATGTGATGGATCCAATACAACTCCATCATCTACCAATGTGTCAGGAATATCATTTTTGACCCCAAATTCTACCATGAGCGCCACAGGAAACCTCTCATAATTCCTTTTCCTGAGGCCATACTCATCCTGAAGATAACTCCAGAAGTCTTCTAGCAAGTTGAAATGCTTGTCAAAAACCGAAGGTAGCAAAGCATTCATTTTCTTCTTTGGGTCAAAGTGTTTTCGAGCAGTGTACAAACCTAGCTTCAAATGTATCAATTCACTGCAAACTACCTTTGCTCCCACAAGATGTTCACAGCTGTATTCACCCAATTGCATTAGAAACTTATGAAACCCTATTTTGTGCTTCAACCCGAATGCAGCATTGACCCCGAGAGCTTGATATAAAAATTCCATTAGAACCATCTAGTTGCTACAAAATCTTGGAAGTAAGTGGGGATGACCTTCAAATCCAGCCAGTCTGAAATAAGTGAACTTTGGGTATTGGATATACCAACATCCCCATTTTATGACAAAGGCCATAGCTTCTTGGCTCATTCTATATCCCACATCTCCATTAAGTTGTTTAATGATTACATATAAGAATGCATCATTAACCCTTCTAAATTGTGTTTCAGACACTTGTAGAGATAGCTGATCATAATGATCCCATACTTTCCTTTGTCCATCAGCTTCTCCCAACATACCCACTCTATTCAATCCTAGAAATATGCCTCCTCTAGTTGCTGCATAGAGAACATAGGAAGTCGTAAAGAAGCACTTGGTTTCCCTTATTCTAGTTAATTGGTCATGAATAGCATCAAAGACAACCATTAGCCAATTAAATTGTTGTTTTTCATTAAAGGTGGTCTGAATGAAGGGAAACATCCACTCCTTGAAATGAAATGCATCCCTCTTCCCAAATACTCTAGACAACATCATGATCAGGTCTGATACTTCTTTGTAGAATTTTGTCCTCTTTGGTTGATCATGAAGCTTGGTCAGAGACTTCTTCTCTATTCTCAACCATTTCTTGTTCAAGTGAGATTTGTTGTCCTCCTTGTATTTTCTATATTTCTCTAAAGGTTTTGCCTCCTTCAACTATACTGGGTTCTTTGGATCCGGGACACTAAACATATTTTGAAACATTTGAGGAGTTAAAGAAATAATAACATTGTCTTGTGAATCCATACACTGCCTAGTGGCTGGATTATAAGCCCCTGGTGCTATCAGAATCAAATTCGGGCACTAGATAGATAGAGGAAATAAGGTGATGTGAGCCAAGCCAGACTCAACTATTCTTTGAGTTCTCCCTGATATATCCTCAATGAACATTTCTGAATATAACTCCCCAAAATTGTATGAGCCCAGATTGGTGTCAGTTATATCAGACCAATCAGATTCCACTTTGCTTGCAGTGACAATGGGACCTCTATGATTATACCTCAAAGTATAAGATAGATGCTTTGGCTTTATCTTCTTAGGCTTAGTTGCTACCTTTGATGTTTTTGTAGGCCGATTCCTTTGGGAAGCTTCTCATGATACTACTGACATTATTTAGCTTTCCTGCAACAAAACCTCTAATTAGATCCTTGAATAAACATCACAAAATATTCTTTAAAACCTTACCTTATATATATATATATATATATCAGAGGCGGAACCAAACATAAAAACATTCTAAACAGTCTCCTTTAAAACACTGTCGGTCTCGGAGCCAAAACCATTATTGAGATTTCAATAATAACAAGCGAGATCGGAGTCGGAATTGGCATGGTAATCGGAACTGAAACCGGAATGGAAATTGACTTGGTTTCTTTCAGATTTTCTAATTTCATATTCAATTTTGGTTCTGCTTCCGCTTCCAACTAGGTTATCATTATTCTTAAATAATGCTTCTTACTACAAGCGGAGTCGGAGACGGCATGGAAATGGAATCGATACTTATTGAAAAATATGGTTCAAATTCTAGATTGATTCTGATCCTGCTTCCGCCTAAAATAACCATGACATCATAAGTGTTTTTATCAGTTTGATAAATAACTTCACGACTAAGGACTAGGTCATATCAAAACAAAAAGGGGCTTAAATATAACATAATAAGACCATCCCCATATGATTGAGAGGCGAATATACCTTTTAGGGCATCATATTTAAATTAAAAAAAACACAAACATAGAAATGCGAAAAAACCCTAAACTAAAAACCCTCAATATATAACAACTAGGGCACGAATTTAACCCTTCTAAATTAACCAGACTGAATGCAAAAAAAAATTTCCTAAGTAAAAAAACAAAAATTCAACAAACCCTACTCACTGTGGAACCGTAATTAACCTACACATTTTAAAAACTCGGGCACCACGATTCGGTCATGACTAAAATGTGAAAATGACCATGTTGAAAACAAAGAAACCAGATACAAAAGCCAAAATGAAGACAAGAAATCCAAACAAAGAAAGAAAGGAAAAAAAAAATTTGAACTTACTGAGAATCATGAATTTTCCCAAAGCGAAACAATCTAAAATGAATAGAAAATGTAAAACGTGAAAATAAAGAGAAGAACAAGAATAGAAAACCCTACCTCGAATACAAATAAATAGGCCAACCTCTTGAAGCAATCTACGTGCAACTGTCTCTCTATCAATCGATTCACTCGCACAAAAGCTTCACTGCAACTCTGGTTCACTCTTCAATCTCTTAACAATAGTGGTAATAAGTTACGCATTAATCCCTAATTAAGGTAAAACTCAGAGTTTCATGTATGCATGGCACCTATCATTAATGCAATAAATGCAATAGAGTGGAGTCGGAACTGTAGAAAGAATTGGCCCATTATTGTCGTGTGACTTCAGTAAAAGTCAACGATAAAGAAACGGCAGGAGCAGAATCAGAATGAAAACTGTTTTGGAAACTTGAGTAACTTCCCTTCTTGGTTCCCATTCCGGGTTTGGTTCCTCTGACAAAGAATAAATCAAAACAAAACAACAAAAATAAAGCAAAAAGACCGAAACAAGAAAACTTAACATAAAAACTTAGTTTAAAACGAAAGACCAAAAAGCGGAGGCGGAGGTGGAACGAGATTTGATTTAGACACTTTGAATAAAAACCGACTTAACTTACATTCTAGCTCTGGCTCTGACAAAGACAAATACAACAAAGTAACCAAAATTTGTCAAGATAGGGATTGGAACAAGCTTTGAAAGAAGTTCAAAAACCCGATTCAATTCCAACTCCGCTTCCGACAGAATATACCAAAGAAAAAAAAAGTATTGGAAAAGAAAGACTCCAAACTTTGTTTGGAAAACAACCAAGGATAGAAAACAATAAAGGGGGACCCATTTTGACCAAGGAAAAATATGGGATGGTTATGCAAGGCATAACAATACCAAAAGTGTATTTATCATAGTTGGAATCTAGCTTATTTTGGCAGAGTGTATCCACCAATTGTGATATTTGGTCCATGTTCTCCCAAGTCATGTTATAGATTAGGATGACATCCAAGTAAACAATGACGGAGAGAGAAAAGTTTTGAAGGATTTCATTTATTTAGCCACATGAACATGGTTGGGATATTGGTTAATCTAGAGGGCATAATCATCCATTTATATAGTCATTCCTAAATTTTGAAAGGAGTTTTCCAAATGTATTTAATGTGAATTAGTACCGAATGATATCATGATTTAAGTTTGATTTTAGTGAAGTATTGTGCACCTCAAAACTAGCCAATATTTTTTTGTTGCATGGTAGAGGATATATGTTTTGTAATATGATCTTGTTGAGCGTGATATTCATTACATAGGAATGAATATCCATCATTCTCACTTGTACTAGAAATATCATCTACTAAACGGTGAAGAGCATGGTTAGATATTTCCTTCTTTGAGTAACTCTTGGATCTAACACCAAACCTCATCATTATTCCAAGTAGACCTAAAATATGGTTAAATATTTTGGATTAGACATCTAGGAGCCAAAATAATTTAATTTTATATCATGTAGCATTTTTTAATACCTTCACATACTACAAAGACATCTACACACCATTATGGTACTTTGTTCATAATATGTTGTTGAAATGGAGTGAGGGTGAGTGTGTAGTGTTAATGCTCATGAATTTTCCATTATTATTGTCCTTTGGTATATCATGAGGAACATGAATGTATATATGTGGGCAATGATCTTATGAAATTATTTCGTAGACACTAGAGCTAGTTTGGCTAATGATTTAGACTCAAGGAGGATGAAATACCATTTATCAACATGTATTATCCACTTTTTTGGTTTAGAATTTTAGATTCCATCATATTCATATATGTGCGGCCTTCTAATAAATATATCAAAAACTTCCAAAGGCATGATGTAATAAGTGACAATGTCCTACATGGGTTTAATTAAATACATGAAAATGTATTATTTAGGTAAATAAATTTCCTTACTATGTTACAACTTTCTTAGATAGTAGGATTTTGGATTGTTGGTGGTTGGTGGTAGAGAGACTTATGTGTTGTACTACATCATACATAATTATGTTCTTTTGGGTACTATTATTCATGGTGATAAGGGTAGTTGTTTATTGACCTAGAACTTCATTTAAAAGATACATTCACATTCATAAAAATAATTAATGATCAGTGTCAATAGTAAGGATTTATACCTCTTCATTAGTATATTAGATGGAGTTAAAATACAATGTGGCTAAAACATAAATACAATTAATAGGGGCTATTGTGAGTGATATTAAAAATCATTGTGAGAGATTGTGTGATGATAATAATATCACACATCATATTTTTTATGGATCTATTTGTTGGTATGTGGCGATTGATCATTCTATACTGTACACTCTTCATGTATCCTCAGGGTCAGGCTTCCACAGCGGGGTTTTGGGGTTCTCTCAAAGCCTGAGAAAAATTTTGGCCTGCTTTTTCGCGAAATTACTGAAAAAGGGAAAAATCACAAAAAAGGGAAATATCCCCGATTTTGTATAACCCTAATTTATAAAGGGTTTAGGATAGAGTTACAGTATTATAAGAAACAAGCGATTATTCGCGATATTGTAATAGGGTTTTACACTGGTTAATGAAATCATTGGATGGCTGCGGTTTGGTGGATGTAGCCCACATTGGGTGAACCACGTTAAATTCTCTGTGTTATTTTTCTGTGTGTTTTACTTCTGGTTTATTTGATAAAATCTGCATTTAGCTTTTAGATATCTGCCATTGAAAACCTAACACTATTATACTTTTATTGACATAGAGAAATTATTGGAGACATATTAAGACTTTTTGTGGTTATTTTGGAGTACATGGTATCTTTGTGCAAAATACTTGTAGCTAGTTTTTAACATTGATTTTTTATTACTTGGGGAAAACTTTTGATTGAGATTTTACTTAGCTTCAATATTAGATGCATTGTAGAATTCTTATCTTAAGTTTTTAAGGTTAAAAACTCTATTTTAGAGTGAACATAAGATGATAATATGATAATACATTTGAGCATACATTGTTTCTTAGAAACATTCTCATGAAAGCATGTGGATAAGTCACAATACTCATTGGTGTATTCTTCTATACAAAAATCTTCATTAGAACCATTATCAGATCTTCACTTATTAACCCTCAAGATTCTTAAGGGGATGAATTCCTCTTGTAGAGCACTAAAAAGGTATTCCCATGCTAGAATTGGCTAGTTATCTCTATCACATGAACTATATTGAGTTCTTGCCAATAGTTTGACCCTGAGATTGACATTTTAATGTTATGAGAGAAATATTCTTAGATCCAATGAAGGTTTTAATAGAGAAGGAAGCTTCAAGATATAAAATTCAAACATTGAGTGTTAAGGTCTCAAATTATCCATCAAATGTAGGAATATCTAGATTGAATTGAACTCTAAAGGGATTTGGATGGTGTATAAGATAGGTAGGGTTTTGTCGTGTTGATCCAAGATGATTTATGAAGTCAAATAATTGTTCAAATATTTTTTAGTTCTACATATAAAAAAAATTCTTGAGCACTTGTTGAATGTTAATAGAGACTTTGGGAGTGTTTTTTTCAACCATTAGTCTTAAACATTGGTGTAGATATTTGAATAATTTAAATCAAGTTTGTTTAGCTCCCTTAGTTGTTACATGTATGTGTTTGCACTAGTATAAAAGAAGAGTTATAACTCTAATACTAATTACTTGATCACCAAGGTGAATCAAGGGATGATCCAAAAAAATAGTTAGTAAGATAACAAGATCATATAACATATATTAAATAAAATAATTACATAATCCAACATACTAATATGTGGATATGTCACTTTCATTTAGATTGTATAGGATTAATATAGAAAGACGGAATATATGACTATTTTTTTCCTCTTCAACTATATAAAATCTATAATATAAGTATTTGTACAAGTTATTAGCAAGGCTCCATCAGTATATTGAAAATTGTCACACATTTATGGTGCACTAACTATTGGAAAGAGACACTATGAATATCATTTGGTGTTGTCATTGATGGAAACCATAGTCAGTGATTCGATCCATGCATCATCATTTGATCATACCGACGGTCGAATTGCAAACAGTTAAGGAAGAACATAGCATCCGACAGTTTTGCGTTCATCGATTCACATGAAGATTTTATGTTAATATTGTGTGTTGTGTATCTCAAGGAAGGTTGATAAATTTATTCTTTGTGTTATCCATGAATCTAAATACCTCATATTGATCTGTGTGTGAGTTAGAAGATCTAGTTGGCTAATTTTCTGCTTTATCAGTACAAAATCCAACTTTGTGAATATAACATGTTGCGGATGTTTGGGAAATAATTGTCTAAGTATTTTTGTGATCGTACATGCTGATGTTGATCATTTCTATGTTATATCTGAATTTTATTGATGTGCATCAAGGATTAATCATGAATTGAGCCGACAGTTTGCAAATGTTTTCATATATTGTCGAAACTGACATATGGATGATTAATTCTTAGTTACGGATATATGTAAGAGATCGTTCATATCATATTTTATTACTCATGATTTGATCCGACAGTTTGCAAATGTTTTCATATAGGGTTGGAAAGAGACATTGTGAATATCATTTGGTGTTGTCATTGATGGAAACCCTAGTCAATGATTGGATCTGTACATCATCATTTGATCATACCGACAATCAGATTGCAAATAATTAAGGAAGAATAAAGCATCCGACAATTTTGTGTTCATTGATTCACATGAATATTTTCTATTAATATTTTGTGTTATGTATCTCAGGGAAGGTTTATCTATGTATTCTTTTTGTTATCCATGAATCTCAAAGCCTCGTATTGATCTGTGTGCAATTTAGAAGATCCGGTTGGCTAATTCTTTGCTTTATCAGTACAGAAGCCGACTTCATGAATGTAACATGTCGCAGATGTTTGGGAAATAATTTTTTAAGTATTTTTATGTTCATACATATTGATGTTGATCATTTCTATGCTATAGCCAACTTTGGTTGGTGTGCATTAAGGATTACTCATGATTTGAGCCGATAGTTTGCAAATGTTTTCATATATTGTTGAAGTCAACATATGGGCGATTAATTCTTAGTCATGAATATATATAAGAGATCATTCATATCATTTTAAGGTGAGTGAAGTTTTTTTATGCGAATTATGAATCAGAGCAGAGCAGAAGAGCGATAATGCATAGTTTCACTTGTGCATGAAGGATTTGTGTTGTGAGTATGAGAAAAATAGAGAAAAAGTGCAGAGTCAGTCTAAAGGATAGAAGATCCATTGTTGAGCCTAATTGGAACTATAATCAAGAATATGTAGATGCTATTCTCTTAGTTCAAATTCTTAGATGGTTTTAATATGAATATTTTTGTAAGACAGTAAGTCTTCTTTGAGCAGTGAGCTCTAGGCAGTGCGCTTGAATGCAAGTGCATTCCCCATATTGTAAACTTCATTTAAGTATACTCAGATCATATTGTGGATTGGCCATCCACCGTGTTTTTTCCCCTAATAGGGTTTCCACGTAAAAATTCATGTGTTATGGTGTTTTGGTTGTTTATTTAATGTTCATGCATATTTCTTTTTAATGAATTTTTTAAATGCTTGAAGGATAAGATCAAAAAAGTTAGAGATTGTAGAACACTGATCCAACCCCCCCTCTCAGTGTTGCTTGATTCCAAAAATTGGTATCAGAGCTAGTTCCTCAAAAGAAGAAGTCTAACAACTTGGGGAGATCTTTGAAATTGTTTCAATGGATTCAAGCAGTCTTCAACAACAACTTATGGTGGCCCTAGATGATCTTGATCAGTCAAAATCTAAAGTTTATAAATTCCAAGCAAACCTCATGGATGCTGAGAAATTCATTGTCATTGAAAGATAAAATTAATAAGTCCAGGGAGAAGAGAAAGGAACTCTGTGATCAAATTAAGCAGAATGATAGTAAAAGCATTGAAGATGAGCAACTCAGTCAAGCCTTGAAGGAAAAGATAGAAGAAAGTGAAAAGATTACCAGAGATAATATAGTCCTAAAGCATGAAATCAAATCTATCATGATGAGGATGACCAAGGAGATTAAAGACAGAAATAAGAATGAATAGAAGAATGCATAGTCTCTAAAAGAAAAATCTAAAGTATGTAGTTGTTTGGACAATGAATTGGAAGAATCTAAAAACAATGAGGAAGTACTTGAAAAATAGATTGATGATCTCAAAGATGAACTTGCTACTACAAATGAGTACAAAGAAAAGTTCAAAGTTATCTCAGCCAAGCTTGATGAAGTGTTTAACAGTCAGTGGACAAATGGTGACAAGCGAGGACTTGGTTACGAAGAAAGAGAAAGTTCCATATCTGGAAAAAGGAGACCTAGGAAAGAAAATTAGTTAAATAGAACTGGAAGAAATTCGATATGACAAACTAATGCTCAAAGATTCAATGGTTATTGTTTTACCTACAATAAATTTGGTCTCATGGATTTTCAGTGTAGAAATAGGATGAATCCAAGTGGTCCATCATTCTCAAGTCAGTGCTTTAATTGCAATAAGTTTGGTCACATGTCAAATGAATGAAAAAATGTGATAAAAAAATTTCATAGAAATGTCAAATGTTATACATGCAATTGATTTGGCCATACTGCTAACCAGTGCAAATCAAAATAAAAACAATGGAAGAATTGGTCTGGATAGAAAAATGTTGTGTGCTATAACTATAATAAATTTGGTCACATTGCTAGATTTTGTTGGAACAGAAAAGGTCCAGTAAATCAAAGGAGAAACATGTAGAAGGATGTTAAAACAAAAGGAAAAATCACTACAGATGTGATCAAGAATAAAATATAGAAGAAATGGGTGAAGAAAAGTCCCTCTGATTAAGAAAATACACCAGCACTAGAATATTCTTCTAGTAATTCCTCCAAGAATTAGTTTTAGGCTTTTAGCCTTAGGGGAGCTATCAAGAAAAACTCTTAACCCCTTGCTGGTAATTGACACTTGGATGTGGATGAGTTCAGTAAGTGAATTGATGCTCTACATATACTGGTGAACCTATTAGAGATAGTATTATGTAGTGTTGGAGGTTCACAGAAGAATTATCTATCAAAGTGCATGGAAATAGGGTAACCAGATAAGTTAGGGTAAAAGAATTTATTGCCTCAGAAATGATTAAGTGTGCAAGTGATAAAATGTCATTTTTATCTATCACTTTACATTTTGAATAAAAGAAGTTTGGAGTGCTCAGAGGCAAACCTTGGCAAATTGAGGCAAAATTCAAGTGTGAAGAAGCTTTCAGCAATCAAATTGTGATCCAATGTAAAGATATTTATCAGCTAAACCTATAAACTTGTGAATTGGTGAAAATGGCTTACTCCATTGGTAGTAGAAGTTAAGGACATGCCCCATCCAAAATTCAAATGGCATCCCTTCAAGTATGTCAAGACCAACCCATTAGGTGCTTTTTCATCTATTTCGTACGGTGTCTTACACACTGAAGATATTAGGGCATATATTCACGCAAACATTGAAGAGCTAGGAAGATCACTACTAAATTTGTATAACAATCACATTATAGGAGAAGATTTATGTGTCAAGCCAGAATTTAAAACCTTAGAAGAGAATAAATTTACACAGATTGTGAAATTCCTCATGTTTGAAGAGAGTGAATGGGTCTGTTACATCTTGAGTCGAGTTCATGATGAATTCATGTGGTTAAGTATACCCTTCAAGATTACGAAGGATGTTATAAGTGTCCTTACATGTTTAAATTCTTTTGGTGGATTACCGATTTTGAAGTCCGTAAAGAATCAAATGATGATTGATGCAACGGGTTCAAAATATGATCGAAGAGCCATGACAATCAAAGATATCATTGAAATGGATGTGAAATTTGCATCGATGAACATTGGTTACAGGATATATCACTCAGTTCGAGACAATTTTGTGTCTGGTACAGCCATTTATGCAGCCTATCAAATGGTAAAGGAGAATGCAGACAATGATCTTTGTGAATTTCTTAGGAGTCAACTGATGGAAAATATTGGTAAGATCAAAAAGGAGAAGAAAAAATCCTTCAAGTATGGTAACTTTTTGTTATGTTTATTCTTCTATTTCATGAAAGAAGTTCCGAGTGTTGGAAAAGTACATTGCCTGAAGCTATTCAGATTAGACAAATGTTGTATGGAATTGGAAATAGTCAAACCAAAAGAACTACAATTTGGGGATACTTCAAGAATTTTTAGAATATGATGCATACCAGAGAAATAATTCCTACCTCTATTGTGGATAAATATAAGGATACTATATGTTTTATGGTACATATTGATCAATGCAGGATGGAAGTCATTGATCCCATAATAGTCTGGATCATGCTGATGGGTTATGAAGTTGAGGAGAACATTCTAGAAATGTATGCACAACATTTACTGAATAAGCCTCTGGATCTGGCAAAAGAGAGATTTGGTTCTTATGCAGAAAAGAATATACAAGTACACAATAAACTCAGAAAACCTGTGATAGTCAGAAGAGTTAGAAAATAAGTGGAAATCCTAGTAGAAAGTATGGGCATATCTGCAAAAAAATTAAAAGAAGCTAGAAGGAAAAAAGAAGAAGATAAAGCAGAAAAAGAGCCAACAAAAATTGAATTTGCTAGTCTGGAAACACCATTTTCCCGAACTAGGTCAAAAAGAAGCTCTACATCTCTAGTTTCCCCTATAGCAAAGACAATTCCTATGCAAACTCAAGTGAAGACATCTGGTAAGGAATGAAAAAGAAAGAAGGATAAAAGCAAAAGAGTCTATGTGGCAGTCTATGAAGATGAAGAAATGGAATCTGATGAAGGATTTAGAGAAATAAAGCATCAAGGTCCTAAGGAATCAGAGGTTACTAAAAGCAAGCCATCTGGTGGAGATGACAAAGCAAATAAAAAGGTAAAAATTGACAAACCTAGTATGTCAGTAGAAGAACTTGAGAAAGCTTTGGTTAAAGATGGAAATCTTAAGCCGCTTTGTAAATGGTATGAAACTTTTGATAAATCTGGTCAAAGAACTCTTGAGGAGGCTATAATAAAGTATTTAAATGCTTTCAATAAAGTTCTTATTAAAATAATGCCTAATTTACCTAAAATCTTGTATGATATTTTGGAAATGAGAAGAGTAAATGCTAGATCAGAAGAAGAGAAAATGAGAGAAAGAATTCTTGCTGAGTTATGTCTAGTGATATCTATGGAAGAAATGAAGGCAATCTTGAATAAAGCTAAAAAGGAATTCAAGAGAAAGACAAGAGTGAATAAGCTCATGATTGGTTAGACTAAAGAAGTTGCAGAAGAAACTGAACAAATTATGAGAAAAGTTATGTTAAGTAACATAATTGATGTTATCGCTGAAGAAGTGAATGTTGAAGGTATTGCATATGATCTGGTGAAAGAAGAGGTAAATGATGATATGGTTGAGGATACTCAGATTCCTCATGATGTGGACAGTATATAAATACCTATGGATATTGATGCTCCTGAAATTGTATCAGTTGAGAAAGTTGAGATTCCTAAACATAAGCAAGAACCTGTAGCTGAGGAAACAATGGTTAAAGAAAAGAAAGTTGATGTCAAGGAAATTCCAATGGAAGCAAGAGACACTATAGAGGCAGTGAAGAAATTTCTGGTAGAACAAAAGGAAGAATTTGATCCTAAATTGGTTGAAGGTCCTATCAACCTATCTACTTTGTCTCCAATTTAGAAAATGAAGGTAGCATCCTTTTCCCAGGAAAAAGCTAGAGAATAATTTTTGAAGTCTCACATTGAGGACAGTGAACTCTTAAAATTTGCATCTAGAGTTTTGGAGAAGATAATGCCTAGTCATTTCAAATATCCAACCCGTTCCTCCTCTGGTGAACTAAAGAAGCTCATAAACTTTGTAAGTACTCATTTCAAATCACTTGAAAAGTCAGACATGGTTAAAGTTCAGAAGGAATTTGATGCCAAAAGGTTAAATGGGTTGCAAGGAATGATAACAAAAGATAAAACTTTGTTAGCCACCTGTGTGAAGAATATTCAAAATTCTCTATCTAAAGGTGAAAATATTTATAATTCATGTGTTTCTTTGATAAAATTTACTAAGGTCAATGAGAAAAAGGTTAAGGATCTTGAAAAATAGTTGGCTACTATTTCTGAAGCTTTTGATCCTTTAACTAAGGTTTTGGAAAGCAAGACGAAGAAGTGATATCTTTGTTTGACAAGATAAGGAGCTTGAAGCATGACAATGGAAGAATTGTGGAAAGAGCATGTGAACTTAGAGGCCTAATTGGTCTAAAGATAGAAATAACGTCAAGTGCATTAAAGGAAGTTGAAGATGCTAAGGTAGTTGATGATTTAGTAAACCTTGAGTTTGCAGAGACACAATCCTACTTGGTTTGTGGTCACATAACAATTTTGGAGAGTCTCAAAAAGGTTTGGGACACAAATTTGACTCTATTGAAGAAATATTTTGCAGATATTTTTAAGTTAATGTAAGTTGAAGAAGCCTATTTGTACATAAGAAATTTGTTCATAACAATCATTCTTGATTTTTGATATGTGGATTCCTATATTTTCCATTGATGTCAAAGGGGGAGAATAATAAAGTGAAAAATGTATAATCATCTCAAGGGGAGAGTTTTGATTTTGAAATTTTGAAGAATGGCAATGTAATTGATGTTGGTACTGATCCGACACTTAGTCATTTTTCACTAATTTTTGCCATCAATGCCAAAGGGGGAGATTGTTGGCAAGAGATACTGCGAATATCATTTGGTGTTGTCATTGATGGAAACCCTAGTCGGTGATTGGATCCATGCATCATCATTTGATCATATCGGTAGTGAAATTGCAAACAGTTAAGGAAGAAAAGAGCATCTAGAAATTTTGTGTTTATCGATTCACATGAATATTTTTTGTTAATATTTTGTGTTGTGTATCTCAAGGAAGGTTGATCGATGTATGCTTTGTGTTATCCATGAATCTTAGTGCCTCGTATTGATCCATGTGTGAGTTAGAAGATTCGATTGGATAATTCTCTGCTTTATCAGTAGAGAAGCTGACTTTGTGAGTATAACATGTCACATATTTTTGGGAAATAATTGTCTAAGTATTTTTGTGTCCATACATGTTGATTTTGATAATTTATATGCTATAGCCAACTTTGGTTGGTGCGCATTAAGGATTACTCATGAATTGAGCCGATAGTTTGCAAATGTTTTATATATTGTTGAAGCCAACATATGGGCGATTAATTCTTAGTCGTGGATATATATAAGAGATCATTCATATCCTTTTAAGAGGTGTGTGAACTGTGTTAATGCGAATTGTGAATCAGATCAGAGTAGAAGAGCGATAATGCACGGTTTCACTTGTGCATAAAGGATTTGTGTTGCGAGTCTGAGCAGAATAGAGAAGAAGTGAAGAATCAGTCTAAAGGACAAAAGATCAATTGTTGAGCCTAATCGGAAATGTAATCAAGCATATGTAGATGCTATTTTCTCAGTTCAAATTCTCATATGGTTTTAATCTGATTTTCTTTGTAAGATAGTGAGTCTTCTTCTAGCAGTGAGCTCTATGCAGTGCGCCTGAATGCAAGTGCGTTCCCCATATTGGAAACTTCATTTGAGTATACTCAAATCATATTGTGGATTGGCCATCCACCATGGTTTTTCCCCTAACAGGGTTTCCACATAAAAATTCTTGTGTTATGGTGTTGTGGTTGTTTATTTTATGTTCATGCATATTTCTTTTGAATGAATTTTTTAAATACTTGAAGGATAAGATCAATAAAGTTAGAAATTTTAAAACACTCATTCACCCCCCCTCTTAGTGTTGCTTGATTCCAACACTAACTACATGTATGGGAAGACAATAAATGTGAAATTTTTATTTATATTGAACTCATGCACATATCATGGATGTCACCACATGTCTATGTGTATGGTTGTAACTAGATGATCATGTTGTGTAGTGTAGAGGGTTCTAGTCAATGCACATGTACAGAAGCATAACATGTCAATATGGATGCTCTTTGTATTGCATCTATATGGTCTAACTAGGAACCGACATGTGAAACCATGTGAATGGTCACATTATGCATGGTATGAATAGTACATGGCTAAAAAATAAAAATGGTGTACACACATGTACAAATACTATGTTATGTGCATTAAATAAATTTGAACATGTGTAAATGGTGTTTTTATAGAAGACATGCAAGGGTTCCCTCGTATATTTCCAATGGTTTAATGATAAGTGGCCACCAATGATAAGATTAGCTTTTTGATAGGTGGATTTCCCATGGCACCAAATAGCCTTAATTTTTTGTTTCTCTCTACCAATGTGGTGACGAGATACTTAGTGAAGTTGTGTGTGAAACTCTACTTTTTATGGTTGTATCAAGGTTCCCTAGTGTATTAGTTATCAAGATAATATGAAATTTTTTGACATTTATCCTAGGGGATTCAATTAATTAACCTATCACCTATATCCATCAACTATTAATAAATGCTCCTAGTTTCATTTCTACCCCCCAAATTTATGTTTCTAGTGTATACACTAGAATAATTAAAATAATCTTTATTTTCACCAAGTATCCTCTAAATATTTTTTTGTTATATTTTATATCCCATTTTTATTTCTACCTTAAAAATAAAGGGAACTTCCCACACATATATTTGACTTAAAATATATTTTGATTGTCATCCTAAAAAAATATTTAATTTAAAAGTACTTATACATCTCAACCCCAAAACTCTTGCCACACCAAATTTAACAATGAATCCCCCTAGTAATATATCTCAATTATAGTATACATATTAAAATCTAAATTATAATGTAAAGGTTTTAAAGATACATGGTGATTCTTCTAGGTGGGGTTGTGGAATTACCAAAAGGTGTCTAATAACTTGTTGTAGGGAACTTAGGTAGGATTGTATCAATAACCTATACAACCTTGGTGTGATCATTATTTCCTTTATTAAAAAATAGTAACGTTGGGATACAATGAGCACCCTTAATATTATGAGGCTATAACACAAAACAAGACTATGTGGTGTATTAAAATTACTTCACTACCCTAGAAGGACCAAACAAGTGATGAAATTTCCTCTATTCAACCTTTGTAAAGTAATTTGTAGAGGATTCAAAACACTACATGTAAGAAACTCATCCAATTATATACCCTAAATGGATATATGCAATTTATTTGATAAAATTATCCCCTCTCCCCTATCTAATAACTTTTTGTATGGAACTTAGGTAGGATTGTATCAATAACCTATACAACCTTGGTGTGATAATTATTTCCTTTATTAACTATAGTTAAGTTTGGATACAATGAGCACCCTTAATATTATGAGGCTCAAACACAAAGCAAGACTATGTGGTGTATTAAAATTACTTCACTACCCTGGAAGGACCAAAAAAGTGATGAAATTTCCCCAATTCACCCTTTGTAAAGTCATTTGTAGAGGATTCAAAAAACTACATGTAAGAGACCCATCCCATTATATACCCTAAATGCCTATATGTATCACATTTAATTAAATTATCCCCTCTCCCCTTAATATGGAAGGAATATAGTGAGTCATATTTTGGTAATTTTAGTGCTCCATGGGGACGTGTCCCCCCCAAAATAACCATGTGCTTCCATAATGGGGGCATCTCAAACACTTGGTGACTTGGGGGGTACATCCCCTCACTACCTTGACACCAGTGTCATTGTCTCCAAGAAGCCATTGAGGCATACCTGAGACATCTAGGGGACTCGTAGGAATCTTTGAACCATCTTGGGGATTCCCAAACATCTCCTACGACTAGACAACCAAAAATAAAATCTTTTTAAAAATTCAAATTTCTTTGAAATCTATGCTAAAGGTCAAACCCTAATGGCCTATGAGCCCCACCCAAACCCCAAAAAATCTATAAAACTACCTCTTATCCTCATTTAAATTCAAAAAAATAAATCAACAAGAAGCTAATAGCGTGAGTGTGAGAATGGGAGTTGCAAGTGTAAGGTAAAAGAGTGAGAATGAAGAGAAAGAGGGTTGAAGAGAATAAATAAGAGGAGTGACACCAAGTTAATGTTCACTTCAAAATTTAAATGTTTAAGACTAGTTTTCCAAATTTTAATTTATAATTCTTATACTTATAAAAAAAATTAGAATTATTTTTTCAAGTACTATATGTATTTCAGTGTCATCACCCCACCACCGTCTCATCACCATCCCCAAACTTAGGTCCTTGGTCCCCCATCCCCAAAACTCATCCCTACATCCCCACATCAAGAAAATCTATGGAACTGTGGGTAATTACCCCTAAATGGCACACAATCTACTGAGAGGAGGGTGAATCAATAGATCTAGTCAATTTCAAAATTCTCAACTTCAACACAAAATGTTAGATCATGTAACTTGAATATTTACTCCTACTCACCACATAAGAATTTAAAATATAAAGCATAAAGCACACAAGAGAACACCAAATATATGTGGAAACCCAAGATAATACAAACTGCGGTGAGAATAGTTTCTTGGATCGACTATCCAAATCTATCCTCACAATGCAGAAAATATACAAGTGTTTTACACACTAAAGTAGGCACCAACCTACCAAAGATACCAATCCCCTAATTTAATTTTAGGCACCATCCTACTGGAGACACCAATCCCCTAATAAATCAAAAAAACAAGTAGAAGATCAATCTTATCAAAATACAAATATCTCATACATGTGTCATAGTCATAGCTAACACTCTTCCTTACTACATATGATCTTCTGATACTATTACACACATTGAAATGAAACTCTTCACCACCTTCTCTTTAATTTACACCTACAACCAACTTTTCCTCGCATCGATGTAATTTTCTTGACATAGCTTACACAATGCATCTGAAGATTTTAAATATATGCATGGCATTGCATTAACACTCTTCTATGTTGGATAGGGATCTACAAATAGCCAGGATGACATAAGGTGGACCTTAATTCAAAGTAAATGAAACATGTAACATGTCGGTCTAAAATTAAATTTTGTATTGCTAACAGAACAAGATGCCATGTGCTACCACAAGAACCTTAATCAAGCTCTATCTTAACACCACAAATAAGATTTGATTTTTGCATGCTACTAGTTATTACCATACATACCTGAAACTTCAACTAGTTGTCAAACAGACATAAAGAACCTTCTATCACTTCAAACTTTATGTCTATTGAACATATCCTTTGGAAACTCTAAAATATGATAATAAAAAAATAGTAGGCATACTCTCCTTTCAAACCACATATATCCTACAACATCTCTAGAATGGAGGCATAAGAAATACCGAACCTAATAAATATAGGACTTGAACATTTTGGTATAGTCCTTCGAACCATAATTGAGATCATGAATAGATGCATACATGATATTGTAAGAATACAACAATTAACCCAAGTTCTAGAAGGCAATCAAGTCTCAATAAAACTTGATTTAGTGATATGATTGATGAGAGAAATTCTTCATGATTGACACCTTCAAACACATAGCATACAACCTGTAAAATAGCATATATTTATGCAACTCTATGCAACTCAAAATGATAAGTTGAGGGGAATATAATGATAATTCCAACTTACTCCTACAATATTTTTCATCTTTGAAATCAACCTCCATTAATGGAAACCTATTTTCAATAATATTGACAACCTTTGACATCAATGATAGCCTATGTTCAACAATCTCCCCCTTTTTCATTGCTAACAAATAGAAAAATGTTGGGCCACCCATGAAACCAGTCAACAACACACAAATACTTGTCTCCCCCTTAAAAGATGTAGCATTTTGAGTTCACTCTCTCCCCCTTTGATATCAATGGAAAACGGTCAACACTTCTTTCTCCCCCTTTCTCCATATTTGGTACCCTACATAATCTAGAAATTTGATTATTGAATAGGCTCCCCCTAAGTCCATGCTCCACATTTACTGGAAATATACCATAAGACCACCCAATCTTCTTGCGACAAGGAGACCAAGCTCCCCCTCAACCTCTGCTTCCTCTTGATTCAAGAGGAGGGAGAAATAACTTACATATTTTGTTGGAGAAACTCCAATGTCTCCTTAAGATGTGGTTTTGTGAATATATCTACTACTTTCTCCTTTGTCTCAACATACTCCAACTTCACCTACTTTTCAGTAACTTTCTCCCTCAACAAATGATAGTTGATTGCAATGTGTTTTGTCCTTGAATGAATCACTAGATTCTTTGAGATATTTATAGCACTAGTGTTATCACAGAGAATAGTGATAGGTTCATCAAACTCAATCTTCATCTCATTCAAATTCTACTTCATCCAAAGTACTTGAGTGCAACATGATGTTGCAACAATATATTTTGCTTCTACTATAGATAATGAAATTGAGTCATGTTTCTTGCTCAACCAGAACACCAAACTATCACTAAGAAAGAATGCACCGCCAGTTGTGCTCTTCTAGTCATCAATGCACCCCACCCAATCTACATATGTCTATTTAGACAAAGTGAAATTTTCACTCTTAGGGTACCACAGTCCAAAATACATTGTGGCACTCAAATGTCTGAATATTTTCTTCATTGCTTTAACATGAGTTTCTTTAGGTACTGCCTAAAATCTAGCAACCATTCCAACTACCTACATTATGTCCAGTATATATGTTGTCACATATAACATGTTGCAAAGGTCATTTCCATTGCACCAAAAGATCAACCTATTAATTCCCTATACAACTACTAGAGTTAATGAATCCACAAGAGGTGATTAAGCCATTCCATGAACCTGAGTGTTGCACAAGGAGACCAAGGGTTCACACCTTGCAACAATCCCCCTAGTGCAAGTGAGAGGTTCGAACCCGTGACCCAATCTCTAATACCAATTATTGCAAAGATAGTTTTTGTTGCACCAAAATATTGACCTGTTAATGCCTAATACAACCGCTAGAGTTCATGAATCCATGGGAGGTGATTAAGCCATTTCAAAAACCTGAGTGTTGCACTACACAACACAAGGAGACCAAGGGAGTACACCTTGCAACATAGAAAACTACCAATAATAGATTTGTACAAGGTTTGGTCTACCAGAGCAAATTCATCATCTTTACTCAACTTGCATCTTGTAACCATAGGTGTACCTATCAGTTTGCAATCTTGAACTTTCTTAGGATCTTCTTTTTGTTTTTGTTTTTTGGGAAATGAAAATCCCTTTGATCAATTGTGCAATATGCAACCTCAAAAGGAAAGATAATTCACCTAGCATTGATATTTCAAATTCATTTTACATTGCATTTTGAAACTCCTTGCACATGTCATCACTGCTACTGCTAAAAATTCTATCATCTACGTAGACCACAACTATCATCAGTTGATCTCCTATTTTTATGTATAGATTACTATCTACACTTCCTCTCTGGAACCCTTGCTACTTCAAGTATCCATCCAACCTTGAATACCAAGCTCTAGGATCTTGTTTGATTCCATATAAAGCCTTCTTTAATTTTAAAAAATAATCCAGATTGTTAAAACATTGAAACCCTTTTGTTTTTTCAATATAGACCTCTTCTTCTAGTTTTCCATTCAGAAATGATGACTTCACATCCATCTAGTATACATTAAATTTCCTGAACGTTGATAGAGCTAAAAATATCTTGATTGCTTCCAGTCTTGCTATCAAATCAAATGTCTCTTCAAAATCTATGCCTTCAACCTGAGCATGCCCTTTACATATAAGTATAACCTTATTACAGATCCCTTCACCTTCTTCATTTAGCTTGTTTTTGAAATCCAACTTGGTCTCAATCACATTCTTGTCTTTAGGCCTTGGGACAAGCTCCCAAGTTTCATTCTTCTTGATCTAGTTCAACTCTTTCCCCATAGCATCTATCCATCCTTTCTCTTTTCTTGATTCTTTATAAGACTTAGGCTCTATCTTTTATAGTAATGCAAAGTGTACTTGCTCATTCACCTTCTCAATTATCTTCCAGGTTTTAACCCCACCGCTTTTATCTCCTATAATCTACTTTGGAATGATTCATTTAGACATAATTTTCTAGAATTTTTGTAATTAAATCTAAATATTCAATACTACTCTTAATTGGATCTCCATCATCTTCTACTTCCAAAATATTAGTAGACTGAATTGTTTCACCAACTCTCAAATTTTCACTTTCCACAATCCTCTTCAACCTTTTTTTTGTAACATCTATATATTAATTACTTCTCAAAGAATAACCCAGAAAAATACCTTCATCAGATTTAGAATCAAACTTACCCAAAATTTCTTCATCCCTTTTGATGTAGCATTTTCATCTGAAAGTCTCGAGATGTGTAATAAATTTCAGTCTTCCTCTCCATAACTTATATGGTGTATTATCAATCTTGCATCTAATCTAATCTCTATTCAAAATATACATAGCAATCTACACTTCTTCTCTACAATACACATTAGGTAGATTTTCTTTACTCGACATTGTTCTTGCCATCTCTTGAACAGTCTAATTCTTCTAACTCCATTTTTTTGTGGATTCCTAGGAGAAACAAAATCCTATGAATCCCATTCTCTTCATAAAACTTTTCATACTTTTCAGTAGTGAATTCTTCACCTCCATTTGATCTCAAAAATTTGATTGATCTTTTGGTCTCATTCTCAAATAATGCATTGAATTCCTTAAACTTCTCAAATTATTTTGACTTCTCTTTTATAAATGTGATACAAGTCATCTTAGTGTAGTCATCAATGAGCATCATAAATTACTTGTCACCATGTAGACTATTTTTCTCATAGGTCTACATAGATCTATATGGATCAAATCTAATGGTTTTGATGTAGAATAATCCTTAACAATAAATCTTCTTGCTTTCTATCCTTCATGACATTGTTTGCAACTAGTAGACTGAGGCTTCTTAATACTTGGCATATCCCGAACGATTCCTCTCAACCTAATATTCACAATGTCATCAAAATTAATATGTCCTAGCCTTTAGTGCCAAATCCAACTCTCTTCTTTCTGCACAATAAGACAATTTTGTTTCTATGATAAGTTCTCTAGTACTTGATTTTTTTATTTCACAACCTTAAACACTAAAAGACAACTCATAGCCTTTATCACACATCTAACTTACACTCAATAGATTATGCTTAAAGTCCTTCAACATACAAAAGATCTTGTGTCTTTTTCCTACCACCATCAAGAATTAAAGTCCCCTTACTAGTAATTTTAGCAATGAAATTATTTCCAAGAGTCATAGAACTTCCTTCAAATTTCATGAAATTCATGAACTTAGTTTTGTCTCCAATCATGTGGCTTGATTAATCGATGTCTATGATCCATAGATTCTTCTCCTTTAAGCATGTAGAGCACTTTGAGAAATCATCGACTTTCCTGATTTCTTCTCTTCTAGAACCTTCTTCTAGACTTTATCTTATTCATGATTCCTACTTTGTGATCCTTTTCTTCCACTTTTTGGTAGAGGAGGAATCAAAAAATTACTTTTGCAATTCCTAGCAATGTGTCCAAAATTGTTGCATTGTATAAAATGATATTAAATTTTTATAGAGGTGTAAATTCATTATTGTTGATTGTGAATATAAAATTCCCAAGCTCCCTTTAGGTTATTTCATTTTTCTTAAGTATCGGCCATTCCATCCTATTGAAAAATCAATATCAGGCTCCTTTCACAAGGCTTTATGTGAATGCTGCCACTTGTCAGCTGAGCGCTCCTTGCAAGGTTTCCTTCTCTCATTTTTCAAAATTTTCCACCATGCCTCCATGTGTCAGCAGATCACACTCTTTGGTGTTTCTTTCCATGGCTCCTCTTTTGGCACCCAACCACAAGCTAGGTAGCATCAATCTGCCTTTACTGGTAAAATAATCAGGCCTTTACCACTTTTAGATCATTGTAAAGACTTACAGACTGTGCCATTGTTCGGCCTTTTTGTTTTCTTAAAAAAATTGATAAAGTTTTACTATGCCATCACGGTACTGAATGTTTCATTTGCAAAACTTCTATAAATTGAATGCAATATTATTGGTTTAGATCATGTCTTTGACTCCTCTTTTCAGTAAATGTGCATGAATATTATTTTTTGTCATTGGGTGAATCATTTAGACTTCTATCTTCATTTTATGTCATTCTGGAACATAGCAAATTGTTTAACGGGCTCTTAGATCGCATCTACAAGATAGATCTATCGTGCCTTACATCTATATCTTGGTGCATCACCCTAGTTAGATCCTTTTATTTTATATTTGCTTCCTTTCCCCATTCAAAACCCTAATTATAGAAGAGGTTGGCTACTTTAAAATCTGGAGGTTACTCATTTTAGCACAATAGGTCCCCCCTTTAACTGATTTTCCCATGAAGGGTTGTTACCTTGCCAATTTTTGGAATCAACATTTTTTTATTTTTCCTAGCACGCCCGGTGGGACTACTTAAATATACCAAATCTAGAGGGTGTATAAGCCATCTTCCTATTACTAGGTTATGAACCACAAATAATCATGGCTTATTAGTGCCTCTGCTAGTAACAACCTTTATCTAAACTCACCGAGTAGAAATTTTAGATCCCATCCATGATGCATATCGTGAACCAAAATTATGTGGCTTGAGATGCTGAAAGTCCCCTCGTACCCCTAGTCGCACCCACCATTTGGGCCCCTATCCCAGTCTCTACTCTCAAAGCTATTCCAAATTTTATCAAAGATGGCTCAAGAACACCATCCAAACATCTACAAGATGTTGCAGATGTATGTTTGGTGGACGGAGTTACAGATTAGAACATAGCACTGAGATTTATTATGGCTTCTTTGTGAGGAAGAGTGCTAGATTGGTATTGCACTCTGTCGGCTAATACTATCGATACTTGGGATCAGCTCGGGGATCCCTTTTATGAGAGATTCTCTAATAATAGAGACAGGTCTTTTCTATATCATTAGCTATCAACAATAAATTGAGCCCCATCTAAAGCCATGACCAATTTCAACACCCAATTCCATACAACTTGATAGAGAATCCACAATGTCATCTGACCACCAACGGAGTTGGCATTTATGTTCTATTCAAATTCCATCAACAACGACATCTCCATGATGATCCAATCACTTGGTGGAACCACATTACCGAATGCATACAACATAGCAGTTAAGGCAGAGAACAACCTAATCAACGTCGGGAAGTTGTCACCTCATCCCATTATGCCGATATTCCCCAAAATATCAACTTCTACCCAGGAGATCCCATCTACTAGCACACTCATGTCGCCCCCATCCATGTACACATATAAAAGTTTGCCACAAAATGTTGCTTCCACATCTGTTGCTTTGAAAGACAAGATGAGTGACATAAGGGAGATATTAGGAAACTTAACAAATAAAGTAACCACTATCAAGCGCAACTAGGTTGCTCCTCTAAGACCATCCTACCAAAGTTATCAAGCTAGCAGACCTTCCTACCAATAGAACCAATATCAAGGAATCACACGCACAAATTCACCAACTCAAATGAATAACCAAATAATACCAGTACCAACTCCGCTGGTGGTTGCTCAAACTACTATAAGCAGAGAGTTGACTGAAGGGTAGAACAATCTCACCAAAGATTTCAATACCTGGTGCAATCCCTGTGGCAATGTGCATATGCCTCAAAATTTTCAGCGAGAAAATTTGCAGCAAAAGATTGTGGAACAACACAGCCAAGGAGTGGCGACAAATTCAAGAGGATATACATGCGCCTCTCCTCAAATGGAGAATGTGGTTCGTACCACACAAATGCAAGGAATGTCCCAAGAGCAATAAAATGGCATAGCTCCTGACCATGCCCTCCTCTCATGGATGGAAGGGGAGGAAGCAGTGTTCACTTATGAAGCATCCACATCAGCGACCCCACAAGTACAGTCTAACTACAACACTCGATCAAAGAGGATATTCATAGGTGAACTAGTCACTCCATAGCCTAGAGGCATACTAGATCAATCCCCTAGACTTTCCACAATTTCTCCATAGCCACAGCTACACAAGAAGATCATCATCACCAAGTCCAAGGAACAGAAGCCTCCAAATCCACCACCCTTCAACTTGGTGGAACAATTCAATAAATCTTTCTCTAATGTATCCCTTTGAGATATCTTAGCCATTCCAGAGAAAAATTCATTACTATAAGAGGCCCTGCAAAAAGATATGGTTGTGCAGTCAATAGGAAAAGCTTTTGAAAATGCTACTAACTCATCACCTCTTATGAATTTTGCGAAGGAGGCTTCACCCGAAGCCAAAGAGGAAAAACTAAAACCTAAACCATTTTTCTTGACTCTCATTGTGGGGAAGAAACTGCTGCACAACTCCATGATCAACTCCAATGCCAGCACCACATTCATGCCCAAGCAAATAGTTGAAGCCTTAGGGTTTAGCTATGAACCCTTAAAGAGAGGAGTTATGCAGCTGGATAGGAACAAGGTCAAAACTGTAGGCCTCATTAAGGACCTCCCCTTAACTTTGTTTTCCTATCCTACTATAACAGTCTCGCAAGACACCATGATCATTGACGTCCCACCCATGTTCAGCCTCTTCCTATCCTGAGAATTCACCTCAAAAATAGGCGGATACCTTTCTTTGGACTAGTCTCACCTAATTCCTAGAACTAAGAACGGAGCTAAAATGAAGATAATATTAGAATCTCTGCATATAGAACATGTAGTTGATAAAACCATGATCAACTTCAAAGACACTCATACTCCTGTCACCGAAAAAGAAGCCATTGGTAGCAAGCTACTGGGAGATGAACATATAACCAAAAACAAATTTGATCGAGAAGAAGTCTTCTTGATCAAGTATGTAGGTGCCAATCCTTTTCGCAATTATCATGCTACCAGTTTAGGCACATATGTCATCTATGATGAGGATCAGGAGTTCCCAAGGGTATTGAAGGACTCCATGGTCAAACAAGCCTTGGAGCTCTGGACACTACACTTCGATGGTGCAATATGCAAGGTTGGCGCTGGTGTCGGGATACGGCTAACATCTCCATCCAATGAGAAAATCCTTAGATCTTTCTATTTCCAGTTTTCTTGCTCAAACAATGAAGTTGCATATGAGGGTCTTGTGCAAGGACTAAGCCTCATGGAGTGCATGGGTATCAAACAATTAGTGGTGTTCAAAGATTCTAAACTTGTAATCAATCAAGTCAAAAAAATCTCCACTGCAAAAAATTTATGTATGTGGTCTTATAGGAATAGGGTATGGGACCACATCAAAAGTTTTGAAGCTCTTAACATCCACGTGGTGCCAAGAGAGAAAAATTCAGATGCGGATCGCATGGCAACTATAGGATCCCAATTCGATCCTATCTCTGACTTGATTGAGAATGTACACTCTGTGCGAGTGATCGTCCAACCCTCCATTCTTGATAATGATCAGAGCTGGTAGGTATTTGAAAGCGATGAACACATCACCTCGTTCATTCAACAATTGAGAGAGTTCATTGGTTAGTTTCAACCAAAAATTGAAGAAGCATACAAAGGGAAGATCATCCAGTTGAAATCAAACAAGCTTCTAAAAGGGTTGGTCACTCTGGAAAATTTCTTTGACTATGATGATGTAAGGAATGATAGGAGGAAATTTGTAGCAGACCAGGCAGACTATGCCGACCTTGAGGTCAGAAATGGAAGGAAACTGAAGGTCGAGAAAGAAGTCCCACAGCGTGATAAAGATAGGTGTATACACTTCTGTGAAAAATATGAGGGGGTTGTGGCCTAGTCTTATGATGACCTTAGGGGATATGATCCTGACATCATCCATCACACCATCAAACTAACGAAAGGTGCTAAACCTATACGAAAAAAATAGAGGTCCATCAATCCAAAGATTGAAGCCTTAATGGCGCAAGAGCTAGAGAAGTTGATCCAGTCCAAGATTTTCTTTCCAATCAAACACAATGCATGGTTATCTAACCTCATTCTAGACTAAAATAAAAATAGATACATTTTCCTCTATGTTGACTTTCATGACCTAAATAGAGCATCACTAAAGGATCATTACCCAATACCTTCCATGGAATCAATCTTGCAGATTGTAGTAGGTTCAGAGATGTTTTCTTTGTTAGATAGCTTCTCGGGCTACAAACAAGTTCAAGTTAAAGAAGAATATTATCACAAGACCACATTCACCACCAAGTGGGGAACATTTACATATGCCAAAATGCATTTCAGCCTATCAAATGTGGGGGGCACCTTCCAATGGGCAATGGACATCGCCTTTAGTGAACTGATCAACAAGATCATCCTCATCTATTTAGATGATCTAACTATATTTTCAAAGTTGAAAGATGACCATTTTGATCATCTAGAAATGGTTTTCAAAAAATACCAAGAGTTTGGGATATCCCTGAACCCGAAAAAAATATGTTTTAAGAGTACTGCAAGGCAGATTATTGGGGCATGTAGTGTCACAAGAAGGAATCATTATTGATCCCAAAATGGTAAAAGCAATCAGAGAACTTCCTCTTCCAATAAACAAGAAAGGAGTCCAATCTTTTTTGGGAAAGGTTAACTTTGTAAGCAAGTTTATTTCTGATTTTGCAGGAATAATTAGGCCAATCACCCTGATGCTAAAAAAGGACCAATTGTTCAAATGGACAAAAGAAGTGGGAGAATCCTTCGAGGGGGTGAAGGATGATATTTCTTCAGCTCCTATGTTAGTAAATCTAGACTTTTCAAAATACTTCATAGTGTATGTTTTAGTAGCAAGACAAGCATCACCACTGTTCTAACTTAGAAAGATGATAAAGGAAAGGGAGAACATCCTATAGCATTTCATTCCCAAACCTTGAAGGAATACGAGATGAACTATAACTTTGTTGAAATGCAAGTGTTTTCAATTGTAAAGGGACTCAAGAAGTTCTGACATCTTATAGCTTGCACTAAGGTGATCGTTTATGTCACACATTCCAGTGTGTGCGAGTACATCATTGAAGGATAAATAACCAACAAAAGGGCCAACTCGATCACTAAGATCCTAGAATATGACATTGAAGTCAGGCCTACAAATATTATCAAAGGAAGAGGGTTGTGCAAATATTTTGCGCATAATGGAAACATGGAGAATGAGGAAGAGCAAGTGGAGATAGTCCTAACAAATGACTTTGAACCTGAAGGTTGCTGGTTGGCGGATAGGGTAAGATTTATGCACACTGGCAAGTATCCATCAGGACTGCTTTCTCAAAGAAGAAGATTCTATTGACTGCAAAATAGTGGATACTCACTTATTGAAAGGATCCTCTTCAAAATTAATTTCAACGGTGTGTTACTGTCATGCATCACCACGGAGAAAGCAAAGAAAATTCTTGACACCTTTCCCAGTAGCCCTAAAGGTGAACACTTCTCTACGAAGACCACCACCATCAAAATTTTGTGTGTGGGTTACTTTTGGCCTACATTACTCAACGAATCCTACAAAATGATAAAATCCTGCAAGGAATGTCAATTCTACGCAGGGAGAAGAATTTTTTTTGCCATGCCTCTCAATTTGATAGTAGCAGATGAACCATTTGCACAATGGGGGCTAGGCTTCATCGAAATGATCAACCCCACCTCCAGCACTGATCACAAATGCATCCTCACAACTATGAACTACTTCACAAGGTGGACCAAAGACCTACCCCTGAAAAATGTGACAGAGGCGGAGATTGTGGAATTTCTTGAGGGGCTCGTAACAAGATTCGGTGCACCAAAGAATATCATCTCGGACAATGCCAAAGATTTCTTAGGCTCCAAGGTATGTCAGTTTGTATTTGAACATGACATATTCTTGAAAACATCCTCAAACTACTACTCGCAAGGAAATGGCCTAGCTAAGTCAACTAATAAGAATCTAGTCTTACTCATTAAAAGGATCAGTTCTGATCATGAGAAGGAATGGCATAAGAATCTCTAGACAAAGTTATGGGAAGACCACATAACTCCTAAGAAAGCCCTAAATAATTCACCATATGAGCAATTATATGGGAAAAAGATGATGTTACCTATCTCTATAGAGATACCTGTGTTATAGCTACTAAAGTCTCTAGAGATTAAAGAGAACGGAGCTATGGAGGTATGTTTGGCCGAATTGCTGGAGGTACAAGAAAAGGGAGAAAGCCCTAATATCCATGTCTAATCTCTAGCAGGTGGTTAAGAGGTGGTTCAACAAGAAATCTTCAGACCAAGGTCTAAAATGTGGAGACCTGGTACTAAAGTTCAACGAAAGAGCCGCAAAGCCTGGCCAACATGGAAAATTCGACAAATTGTGGGAGGGTCCTTTCAAAATAATTCAGTGCAAAAAAAATAATGCATTCGAATTAGAGAATATGGAACAAGAGCCACTAGGAATTATGGTTAATGGGATTCATTTAAAATTGTTCAATTAAGCTACAATTACTTCACGCAGGTGTAAATATGTGAATAATATGATTAGTTTCCCTTTCGTGTTTTGTTGGCCGGTTCTTTCCAACATTTTTAAGTTACTGAAAGTAGGAAAATTCATGAGACCCATTATTAAAAGAACAGAGAAAGATTATACTACTCATATTGCATAAATTAAGTTCATATGCGAGGAATTCAATCCATATTGGAAAAAGCACAAGAAGTTTGAAATAAGCAAGTATATTCATTATATATATGTACTTTGATAGAAAATTTGTCAAAATGGCTCTACGGCCATGCACTCAAAAGTATGACTATATATACGGGTTCCTTGTATATATGTATACGCAAGCCCTCTTTCAGCTATATATATACAAAAGGGAAAAAGGTGTGTTAAAATTCAAGTTGTTGGGACATGAGTGTTGTTTTCATCAGCATGAGCATTTTCTCCATCAGTAGGAACATTGTTAGAAGCAATGGGAGGGTTATCACCAGCAACAACAAGACCTGGAGCAGCAGCATCAACACCCAGAATGAGCAGTGGAGGAAACACAAGGTTCCTAAAGTGAGTGTACCAATCCATGTCATAGAATAGCACTACATTATAGTAGCGCAATAGAAAGTGGCACGCACGGGTGGCTTTTTCACGATGTTGAAAAAGCGATTGCAGCCAGAACCCGCTCAAGAATGATACCCATGGTACCACCACATCTTCTTCAATATGCCTTCATGGGTCACTAGCTACAGGGAGGCCCAAGCCATAAACTGCATTGATCACTACTTTGCCAAGGCCTGTGAGGTACCTCTTCGAAAAAATCTGGAGTGTCAAGCGAAGAATCATGGACTTTGGAACTTGGACATCAAGTAGCGAGGCAATGAAATGGGAGCATATATCAGTGTTCACCCAATATTTATCCTCATACTCAATACAATCCCTACCCAAAACCCATTTCATGACTTTAATAGCCAATGAGTGTTTGTTTTTGGTCATACGTTTCGAGTGCTTATTGGAGATATCTCCCAAAAAAATTGTTTGGGACTTGTTTCTCACTAGTCTGATTGGAGTATATATCAACCTCTACTCAAATACCCGATTCTAAAGCCCTATGCAAGTTTGAAGCCTACCCAACCGCCTAAGCAATAATACTATATAATAGCCCAATGCTACTTTTGCTAAATCGTTAAGTATGATTCTGCTACTTTGTTGGGACCTGTTTATAGAAATATCTGAGGTAGCCTACATACAATGCATGGTGATAATTCAGTTTAACTCAAAAATCCCACCAAAAGGCCAACTTGATAAACCAACCCAGTTGCGTCTACAGGTACGAATTGTTGCATGCAAGATTAAGGAGCGGCAATCGATTAGTGCAAATTGGTGGCAATTCCAGATGATGGCTCATATGAACAGAAGCTAGGTGGCACGATGCAAGAATTTTCAAGCTCCAAGGATGAATGCAAATCTTTTCAAAGTACTCATTATGATTTCAGATTGATTATGCTTTGTGAGATATTAATTGCTAAGGCGGGAGAGGAGATGGTTGGCATTTCACCAGCAACTCAATTTCCCATTAAAATCGTGTTGAAGGGCCATTATTACTAATATAATTATGAATTCTTGTCTTTTCAAAAGAGGAAAGTAGTTAATTTCACATGGATGGAGGAAGTAGAAGTACATGCAAATTAAATGCAAAAATGCAATTGTTGTTTGTCAATTGAAGGCAGGAAATCAAAGAAAAAGCTAAGTATCACATGCAAAGACAGAGCATAAAAATTCTTGAGCATGCAAAGCGACTTGGAAGAATAGAATTGATTAAGAGAACCAGGTCTGGTGCATCTAGCAACAAAGGAATTGAATGCAGAGGTAATTGCAAAAAATTCACTGCCCCAAAGTGGATTAAACCTAAAACAAAAGGTTGTTTTGTTTCAATTTTAGAGCCTAGTGTGGTGTTCTAGGTTCCATTCATACCTCTTCAGTGTGCTTTCTAGACAGAAGGTTTGCATAGCATGGCGACTACTCAGAGTTCTCAAACAGAGATGCAAGAAGGAAGCACCCAAATTTTGTTTAATATCATGCGCATAGCACCAACCCTCTACATCTTCGAGGATATCTCTTACGCTTTGCTTGGAATACCAAAAAATACATCATGGGTGAATACGCAGGTTGTAGAAAAGAAGAGTCCTCGCAATGACTAGAACCAAATTAGAGAAGATTGGGATAAAATTCATGACCCATCCTTGCAAGGAACCCTAAGACACTTAGGGAGGTAGCCTGAGAAAGGATGAAAAGAAACAGCGACCCAGATTCCTTGGCATAGAAATGTTGGTTCAATGGGCTTCCACAATATATGGTACCATTTTTACACCACTGCCCTAAATTGGTCAATGAGGCCATCAAACACTTCAACCTGAATACCAACACCATTCAAGGTCGAGAGGTGAGTGTTTTCATATGCAAGGAGGCTATCTGGGACATGTTGTGTATCTCAGAGCGAAGCTCTGAAGTGCCTCAAATGGATTCATTTACTCCAACAAAAGGGGAAGCCTATTGGAGGACCAGAGATCTTGCGCTAAACTTTTATAATGTGGAGACACAAAGATCCAAAGATTCTAGAAGGTCAATGCAGATCCTTGAAATGCATAAAAGATTCAAAGATAATATGAAGGATGCCTTCTCAATGATGGCATTTGTTTGCGGACTGGACACCGACAAAGAGGTCCAAGAGTTCCGACTAGGTTTGGGTTTTCAATTGCTCAAGCAACATTCTCTCTTCTAGTATGATTTTGTTGAATTTCTCGTGCAGGAGATGCTCAGCCAGATAGAAAAATACCAGCTCTAACATAGGTTCAATTTTTTGTCTTTCCTCGCTCACATATTTTTGCACTAGAATCCCAACTTCTTCTAGAAGCACCTAGGGCTGTCCATTTTTGATGAAAACCAAAGGAATAAGTTGGTTTCCACATGGACTCCCCTTATCTCTAGGACATATGATTATTACGATTTTTGGATTATTTCTTAAATCCAATTTTGCAATATTTAAGAGGAGACAACACCGTCTTATAGTTCAACTTGGACAAAATTGAGTTCATGCAAAGCTTCACTCCAAAGTGTGACTAGTTTTTGGGTGAGGACTTCACATTCATCCGATTGTGTGGCTTCACCAGAGAGCCCTTCTGGCTTCTAGCATGTCTTACAGACCAGATATTGGCACTTGAATTATTCCTCCAGGTATCAATTATCGACGTCACCTTTTGTAGAGGAAAAGAAAAGAAGGTATTTTTTAGCTGCCCGATGATCTTCAAGGCCGTAATAATGGCAAAGAGCAAGGCTCACGACTTACTAGAAGCAAAGCTAGCTCATCTAGGGTTGGCATGGATTTATGATAAGTATAATTACAACCCCAATGATGACTTTCCAAATGAGTATGTCAAGGTAACACACAACCCTCGGCCTTACTAAGAGAAGCATAGGAATCCAATGTTAGATGTAGATAAATTTATAGGCAACCTAGCTTATATCCCTACCGAAGGTGGTCAACCTCCTTGCCTCGGAATCTACTACCCGAATGGGAATTATGATAAGGCAAGGCAAATGGGGGCTACTCTTCACAACAATCTGATTAAAAATTACAATTGGAAGGAAGAAAAGTTTAATGCTTTCTTGATATATTGTTAGGAAACCCGACGCGCTAAGGCCCCTTATGACAACGAGGAGATGGATGAAAATTTCAAAAAATTGTGGAACAACAAGCATCCAAATTCTAATGAGAGTGACAAGAAAGACTCAAGTTTGGAGGAGGCCGAAGCATAGTCAGATTAAGGAGTGGAACCAGACACAGAAACACAAAATGCCTCGGTGCAACAAAAGGGGAAAGTCGTGAAATAACCATGCAAGGTCTCCTCTAATGTATGGGTTAATATATCATGTGTGAGATCTTCACTAACTCGCACCTGGACTACAAGGAGGACTAGGGCAACCCAACTGCAACAATCATAAACCATAGCAATAGATGACTCGCCACCAGCAAAGTGGCAGCGAACCGACCCATCTTTTGGAGAGTGTTCACAAGACCTTGAGGCATGCGAAGAGCTAGCAGCAGGCCAAGGATTGCAATCATCCACACCACAAGGTTCTTTTGCTCCCTCTTCTCTTGTTTCAAAAACCTTAGTTGCCCCTGTTGTGTCCTTAATACCTCTCATTTCATGCTCTGACCCTTGCATTTCAACCTCTACTTCAATGGTCGCGGGGGGTTTCTCACAATCATCTCATGCGACCCCATTTTCCATTACTCCTCTGTGGACCCTTGACCCATTTTCCTTGGCCCATTCCGAGTCCCAAAGCATCTCACACTCTACACCTACTATCCCCATTGATACATATCCTACCACCGTAATGTCAGAACCAATCCTCTTCCCAGCAAATGCAAACCACCATGACTCTGCTTCCTTCGAGTCCTCTTCCTAGTTTGTAGTTCGGATATTGGAATATCCCTCATTTCTCACCTCAAACAGTTAGTGTTCCAAAGAATAAGTCTCCCAAGACCACTACCCTTTCATTCCCTTTTTACCTTCCTCTCGGTGCACCTTTGGCAAGCAGACTCATCAGGTCGCCCTCAGAATTCTTATCAGAAGGTGATAAAACTAAGCAAGCATGAGAAATCAGAGCCCAAAAGCAAAGAGCCGAAGATGCTAAGAGGTCGGCGGTGCCAAAAGTATAGACCATGTTTAATGAGAATAAACAGTTGCTATATTTTGCGACTATGTACCTGACTGTCAAAAAATGGCAAGAAGAAATGCAACTAGATGACTACAACATGTACATCATGGGACTCAATTTAAGCATAGCTCGGCCTCAGGAAAAGGTGGAGCTCATGGAGGAAATGCACTGACTAGTGACCATCGGATTTCTTAAGTTCGGTCGCCATCTTAAGAAAAGGGAAGAAGAGCTGAAAAGTGTAAAGGATAGAGTCGAGATCTTGCTCGCCAAGGAAAAATCTAGCAATGTTGAATTTAAACACTTATCCCAACAAAATGAGGTGGAGTAATTGAATCTTTGAGAGGAACTTATGAAGTTCCAATCCCTCGATCCTAACTTGGTCATTGAGCTGCAGCAGAAGAACTTGGAATATCAAGACCAACTGGCAAGGTTGGCGCAAGAAGTGTGATAAAGGGATGAGGATTTTCGTCGCCAACACGCTACACTAGAGCATCAAATGCAACAAAAATATGTAGATTTCAATATCCATTATGCCCAATTGCAAAATGAGATCCAAGAAATGAATATTTCCTTGGAGAAGGAAGTAGCGAACAAGGAACGAGCCAAGGCTAACTGGATCTCATAATCACACATCCTCAGAGACATCTCACCACATCAAACCAAAAGGTTGTGGAGTTCACGCATAATATAGAATCAAGGGATGCAGAGATAGCCCTGTTAAGGAACTCCACCCAGCCTCTCATCGCTCAATTAGACCTTCTTTAGATAGCCTAGCAGTTATATGTTTCATACTGGGAAAGAGTGAAGGCCTTCTACTTAACTCTATAGCCAACACTCCAATTTATGGAAAAGGAAATAGGTTTAGGCAAAGGGGTTCGCAAAGCAATCAAGCAATTCCCTCTGTCCATCGCATAGAGAGTTTTGAAGGCTAGGAGATTATTGGACAGGCTATATATGATCCCAGATGAATTCTTGGCAAGTGCGGGGGTTGAAGACCGAAAGTCCATTGCGAAAATAGCTAACAGGATCATCCATTGCCACGCAACTATCCTTCACGTCAGTGAGTGTGCCACCAAATTGGATCAGACCATGAATAGCATGTGGAATAGGTTCTCTCACCTAGCTCAGATAGGCTTACCATCTCCATTCCTAAAGGATGAATCAATGGCCACGGTGGAGCATATTGCAACAAATATCAAAGAGATGCAACAAGATGCATCTACTTTTCAGAGTTTCATTCAACCCCTTGCTACAGCTTATATTGAGAGCATCACTCATCTGATTGCATGGCTCCTTTTCTAGCTCGAGTCCTAAGCTAATATATTGTTGACGCTTCCTTACAAAGAAATGATCGATCTGCATGGAGCGCAAGAAAGTATGCGTGACATATTGACTCCATCTTAGGTTGAATGGTTGCCTCTACAAACTGCCCTCTCTAAACTCTAATTGTGTCACCCAATGGATAAGGCTTTGGTCTGCAACCAGAAATTTTTGGGTTCCTTGTTTCGTAGGCAAAATGCCCCTGATGAGTCACCAAAATCTATGAATATAAAATTCCCAAGCTCCCTTCAGGTTATTTTATTTTTCTTAAGTACCAACCACGCCCTCCTATTAAAAAACAATATCAGGCTCCTTTCGTAAGTCTTTATGTGAATGTTGCCACTTGTCAGCCGAGCGCTCCTTGCATTGTTTCCTTCTCTCACTTTTCAAAAGGCGTTGCCATGCCTCCACATGTCATCAAATCACACTCTTTAGTATTTTTTTCCATCGCTCCTCTTTTGGCACCCAACCACAGGCCAGATAGCATCGATATGTGCATATTTCTTGGCAATCCCAACCTTCAACACAATATGATTTGGAGACCAGCACGTGGATTCGCAAAGCAATTTTTTCATCACATAAAGGGAAGGATGAACATCGACCCCGATCACTTGCCACGTAGATCTTCTAAAAGCTTCGCCGCAAAGCAGGATGAAGCAAGTGACAACCTCACAAGAGCTGCCACATTTTATAATTTTTCTTATGAGTGGATGATACATGTTGACACTCTGGTCTACTGGGACCACTGCCATCATTCACAGGGGAAGCATCTAGATCTAAGGTGTCCTCATTAATGGGTTGAATCTTTTTTGTTGCAATGGCCAAGGGAAATCATTTCTAATACATCATTGCTCATGATCAAAGGAAATTATTTCTTCTTCTTTTGAAGGAGTTCAGATTTTGACAGAAAAAACTGGTAAAAGAACCAGGCCTTTACCACTTTTAGATCATTATAAAGACTTACAATCTATTCCATTGTTCGGCCTTTTTGTTTTCTTAAGGATTTTTGATAAATTTTTACTATGCCATCATGGTACTAAATGTTTCATTTGAAGAACTTCTATAAAATTAATGCAATATTATTGGTTTAGATCATGTCTTTGACTCCTCTTTTTAGTAAATGTACATGAATATTATTTTATGTCATTCGGTGAATCATTTAGACTTCTATCTTCATTTTATGTCATTCTGGAACATAGTAGATTGTTGAATGGGCCCTTAGATTGCATCTACAAGATAGATCTATCATGCCATACATCTAGATCTTGGCGCATCACCCTAGTTAGATCCTTTTATTTTATATTTTCTTCATTTTCCCATTCAAAACCCCAGTTATAGAAGAAGTCGACTTCTTTAAAATCTGGAGGTTACTCAGTTTAGCACAATAGGTCCCCCCTTTAACTGAGTTTCCCACAAAGGGTTGTTACCTTGCCAATTTTTGGCATCACCATTGACAAATTTACTTCTTCTAATAGAATCTTTTCTATAGTCCACAACCTTATAGCCAAAATTATTGCAATTAAAACAATAACTAGAGAAAGGATAATTGAACCTAGTTTTGAATCCCTATCTTCTAGATCTTCTTCTCTTCTTCTAAACTTGAATAAATTTTTCATTATGTGTCTTTCTTTCATCACTTGAAATGATCCTTTTAGACTTTGAACTTCGAGAGTTGGTCACTTTTGGAATTGCTTTAGCAGTCTTCATAGACTATTCTATCACCTTGTTCTTCTGATCATTAAAGCCAATTCTGGTTTTGACATGTAGAGCTCTCTAACTTCCCAATATCTGATCTAGATTTTTAGTACTCTTTCCAAACTTCATTTGTAGTTGTTGATTCACTTTCTCAAGCTCTTTTCTCATAGTCACAATTTTTGCTTCAGGCTTCTCAGAGTCCTTATCTCTTGACAACAACTTTTCGATCAAAACTTCTTCTATCCTTTTAGCTTCTTTTGTTTGGGTCTTCAGATTAACAATCATCTTTTCTACTTTTTTCAAATCCTGAGATACCTTTTCTTTAGCACTCACTTCTTCTACAATTCTATTCTTCATCCTTTTGATTTATTTTCCAATATATACAAATTCTTCCACAAAATCTACTTCTTCATTATTTCCAGAAACCATTTCAACATCTCCTTCAATAGCTTCAAAATCCATGAATACAACCTTTCCATTTTCATCTCCAGAGATATCTTCATCTTATTCTTCAGTAGTCTATTATTCTTCCTCATTAGTGTAGAAACTCTTATGTTTCCTCTGACCTTTATTCCTTCTCTAAAATGGTTTCTTTCCATACTTTTTCTCAGCATTGTTAGAGTTCTTATGAGGACACATAGCAATAAAATATCCAACTTCACTGCAATTAAAGAACTTAAAAGGTAACTTTCCTTTATACTTACCACAACCTCTTTGTCTTTTTCTAACAAAATTTTCTTCTTGTACATCTCATTCAATACTAGAATCTTGATAAACTTCCTTCTTACATACTTTGCATGTAGCCTCTTTTCTTATAGTATTTTCACTTTCAAACCTCATTTCAAAATCAGTTAGTATTCCATGCAATTCAATCAACTTCAAAGAATTTAGATCCTTGATTCCTCAATAGTAGAGACAAGTTACAATCAAATATTCTAGGGAGAGATTTGAGTACCTTTTTAACAACAACCTTTTCTTTCAATTCTTCTCCAAGACCTCTGATACAGTTGACAACTTCATCAACTCAGAGCAGGAGTGTGGCAATATTCTCATCTTCAAGCTTTCAAATTATGATCTATGAGTTTGCATATTTTCCTTTTCGTCTTTGTCATCACCTTCATATATGGTCTCCAGTTTATCCCATATTTCCTTTGTTGTCTTGCATTGCATCAATTTCATAAATTTAGAGTTAGTCAATTTACATAAAACAGTATTCCTTTCCTTAGCATTTATTTCACAAGCCCTCTTTCTAGCCTGATCCCTAGGAGGGTTTTTCGGAATCTCATATCCCTCTACTATTGACATATAGATATCTATTCCTAGAGCCATAAATGAGACTCCATCTAAAATTTCCAAAAATCAAAATTAGATCCATCAAAGAGTGGTGATGTATTTCCAAAGAATCATTCCTGACTAACTAAGTGTTCCATCCCAGAACTACCTTAAGTTGTTAGGCTTCTTCAAAGGAACTTGTCTCTGATACCAATTGAAGGGCACACAATCTACTAAGAGAGGGGGTTGAATCAGTAGATCTAATTAATTTCAAAATTCTCAATTTCAACATACAATGTCAGATCATGCAACTTGAATCTTTACTCCTCACCACATAAGCATTTAAAATATAAAGCATAAAGCACACAAGAGAACACCATATATATATGGAAACCCAATATGGGAAAAAACATGATGAGAATAGTTGCTTGTATCTACTATCCAAATCCAACCTCACAATGTAAAAAATATACAAGCTAATTTTACACATTGAAGTAGGCATCAACCTACCAGAGACACCAATCCCCTAATGTACTTGTAGGCACCAACCTACTAGAGACACCAATTCCCTAATGAATTAGAACAAAACAACATGTAAAACAAAAGTCCTACTAGAATACAAAGATAATGCTTGGGGATCTTTTATGAATCTCATACATGTGCCAAATTCACAACTGACACTCTTCCTTACTGCATATGATCTCCTTATACTAGTTTACACACTGAAATGAAACTCTTCATCACCTTCTCTCCAATTTACACCTACAACTAAATTTTCCTCAGGTCGATGTAATTCTTCTTGACATAGATAAAAAATGCATCTAAACATTTGAAATATATATATATATGAAATTACATTAATACTCTTCTATGTCGGTCGGGGATCTACAAATAGTCAGGATGACATAAGGTGGACCTAAATTCAAATTACATGAAACATGTAACATGTTAGTCCAAAATAAAATTTCTTGTTGCCAACAAAACATGATGTCATGCGCTACCACAATAACTTTAATTAGGTCCTATCTTAACACATGTAATATTTGAATTATGCATGCTACTAGTTGTTATTGCACATCCCTGAAACTTCAACTAGTTGGAAATCATACATAGAGAACCTTCTGGGCAAGTGCACAAAGATGGGTAGCAATTTTGTGGCCAATTTACTTTTTCATCCCGAAATAGCAAAAACGTGAGCGCGTTACAGTAAAATGCGCTCACATTATGGCTTGATAATGATTGAGCCTAGGATCAGTTATTACCAATTTATAATGCAAGTGTGTTATAAAGCGCTCGCATTATGGTTTAAATTTCAAAAATGGGCACATTTTGGGTTCAAAAAATGTGCATTTTTTGAAATAAAAAAAAATGTTTCCAAAACATGAGCATGTTATAATGCACTCACATTTTGGTCTACATAGAAAAAAAAATCTTCTCTTTTTCTTGTCTCTTTCTTATTGTTATCTTTCAAGGAAACTATATACATGAAATAAACATTTAAGTATAAGTTGGCATTTACATATGGACATTTACTTTCTTATACTTTAAGTTATATTTCATGTATATAGGCATGATGTTTGAGAGCGGTTTCATATCTCTAGGATTTATAATGCAAATTCTAGTTTTTGGAAGATCTTAAAAAGTTTAGACTTAGTCAAATTTCAATAAATAGCATGTCAAATTTCAGTAATCAGGAGGTCAAATTTTAGTAGTCAGTAAGTTGTATCATCTTTATCTCTCACTCTCTCCTTCTCTCTACTCTCTATCTCTCCACTCCCTTTCTCTCTCCCTTCCTCCCTCTCTCCCCTCTCTCTCTCTCACCCCTTTATCTCCTCCCTAAATCTACCTCCCTCCCTACCCTCTCTACTTCTCTATATCTCTTCTCTCTCTACATCTCCTTTCCCTCTCTATTTATCTTTTATCTCCTCTCTTTTACCTACCTCCCTCCATCACTCTTTGTATCTCACCAATGTATCCTCTCTACCTTTTTCCTCTCACTTTCATTCTCCTCCCTCCCTTTTACCTAAATCTCTCTAATTTCTATTGTTCTCTATCCTCTCTTCCCCTCTTTATCTCGCACTTCTCTCTCTCTATCATCTCATAACTCTCTCTCTCTCTCACACACACACACAAACCTCTATCTCCCTCCCTAATAATCTCTCCCTCCCTCCTTCCCTCTCTACTTCCCTCCGTCTCTTGACCTCTCCCTCCCTCCCATTCTTTTTCTCTATCCTCCCAATCTCTCTCACTATTGTCCCTCCCTCCTCTTTCTCTCTCAATTTCTCCTTTTCTCTATCTCACCATTCTCTCTCTCTCTCACTCACACACACACACCTCTATCTCCCTCCATACCTCTCCCTCCCTCCCTCCCCTCTCTACTCTTTATCTCTCCTCTCTCTTTCCCTCTCTATACCTACATCTCCCTCCATCACTCTCTCTCCATACCTCTCTATCTAACCCATGTCTCCTTCCCTACCTCTTTCCCTCTCTACTCTCTATCTCTCCTCTCACTTCCTCTACCTACCTCTCTCTCTATATATGCATCCCTCTCTTTCTCTCTCACTCTCTCCTTCTCTCTATCTCACCACTATATCTATCCCTACCTCTCACTCCCTACTCTCTAAATCACCATTCTCTCTCCCACTTTCCCTCCTTCCCTCTCACTCCCTCCTCTCTAAATCACCATTCTCTCTCTATCCCACTTTCCCTCCTTCCCTCTCTCTATCTCACCTATCATTTTCTACCTCTACCTCACTCCAACCTCACTCTCTCTTTATCTCTCTTTCTCATTCTCTCCTTACCTCTCAACTCTTTATCTCACAACTCTCTCTCCATCTCACTCTCCCTCCTTCCCTCTCTCCCTCCTATCCCTCCCCCTCTCCTTCCCTCTCTACCTACCTCTCCCTCAACTACCTACCACTCTCTCTACCTCTCTCTCCCTCCCCCCACTTTCTCTCTTACTCTCTCCCTCCCTCTCTACTCTCTATCTCTCCTCCCTTCCCTCTCTACTCTCATTCTCTCTCTCCCCCTTCCTCTCTCCCCTAATTTTCTCTCCTCTCACTCTCTCTCCCTCTCACACACACTCAACTCTATCTCCTCCTTTTCTCTCCCTCCACCCCTTCACTCTCTACTTCTCTCTACATCTCATTCCCTCTCTATTTATCTTTATCTCCCCTCTCCCTCTCTATACCCACCTCTCCCTCCATCACTCTATATCTCAATTGTGTCTCCTCCCTACCTATTTCCCTCTCTACTCTCTAACTCTCCTCTCCCTCCCACTACCTCTCTCTCTACCCCCCTATCTCTCTCGTACACACACACACTCACCTATATATCCTCCCTACCTGTCCCTCCCTCCCCTCTCTACTTCTCTCTATCTCTCCACTATCTACATATCCTTCCCTCTATACCTATATTTATATCCCCTCTCCCTCTGTTTACCTACCTCTCCCTTTATCACTTTGTATCTCACCTATGTTTCCCTACCCACCTAGGGTTGCGGGATTAAGGTTTGAGGGTTGAGAATTAAGGGCAGAGGGTAGAGGGTAGAGGGTTTAAGGTTTGAGGGTTGAGGTTTTAAGGTTGAGGGTAGAGGGTATAGGGTTGAGGGTCCAATGTATAGGGTAGAGGGTATAGGGGTTGAGGGATTAGGGTTTAAGGGTTGAGGGTTGAGGGTTTAGGGTTGAGGGTTGAGGGTTGAGGGTTTAAGGGTTGAGGCTTCAAGGATTATGGTAGAGATTTTACTTGAGTTTAAGGATTTAAAGGTTGAGCGTCTAGGGTTGAGGGTAGAGGGTAGAGGGTAGAGGGTCTAAGGGTTTAGGGTTTAAGGGTTAAGGTTTAAGGGTTTAGGGTTGAGTATTTAAGGGTTTAAGGGTGTGTTGGGTCTCAAAAATGCAAGTTTGAACCACAACAGGTTTCCAAGCTCTCACAACACTTTTGGCCAACGTACAAGGCCAATTGATGCAATTGAACCTTCTTCTATTTAGGTTCTACTATACCAAAGTGGGTGAACCTATGTGAATGATGCAAATTCAAATGTATTTCTTGTTTAAACTATCTACCCACAATGGCAAATGGAAGTGGACAAATAAAAACACTACACCGGCTATACCTACTCCTACTACATAGATGAAAGGATTTGAAAAGATTGTTTGTTTATAAATTTTATCATCTGGGTTGTGATAGACCAGTGCCTTCTATCCACATGGGAAATGGAGTCAAAAATTAAGAATGATATGTGTTTCCCTCTTTGGCTTAACTCTAGTTGTTAGGCACTTTGAAAATTCTATGACTGGCATAAAACTTTATTAATTTATGACTTGCATAAATTGTCCTGGAATGTTTCTTAATCTGGTTCTTCTTTAAATATCCAAAAGAAATCTTAAAACCACTGTGACTTATTGAAAGAATTTAATTCTGATTTATAGACACCAATCAATTAAATCACACAAAATGGGAATACATTTTGACAAATCAGAAATGTACTTGATACACTGATTTAAATGATAAAATGACTTCAAGTTGAAGAGAACCAAATAAAGAATTTGAATTAACATGACAAAACAACTGAACACCAAGAAAGAACTTCACCAGTCAAAATATATTATCTCCATTGATTCTATTTCAAGCAAGTCTACCATTATTTACATTCCCAGTCCATTTTCTGGAAAAATCTAACTACTACTCTATCTACTGCTCCTCTCTATCTTCTGCAGCTGATTTTCAAATATTTATATAATGAAATCCCAAGGGTCACGACCCTTCACCTTTCTGGGAAAACCATTTACATTTTATGACAGAGATAAAAATATTTAATTAAGTTGCCTCATCAGAAAATTAAATATTTTTTATATAGTTCTGCATTTGATTTTTCCTTATATTTTATCGGCCTTTATATTTCACTTTATCCACTCCTTTACTTTTATTTCCTCATGGCTTTCTTTCACTTACCACCTCACCGTGGTTCACCTCCATCTCTCTGTGGTACAGAGATGTTTGACTTTGACTAATCCCTTACCATGCAACTGTGGGCTTAACCTTTACCTCCGGCGGTATCACGGTACTAGCATTAACTGTCCTCTTTGTTGTCCATCACGGTCTCCACTTTGACTGTCAGTGGTATAGTGGCTAACATCTAATGTTACCTTCGCCATTGTCCATTGGCCACCATGCTGCCGTGGTCCCCTCTCTGGCTAGTCACGGTGTGGAAGTAGCTGCCTTCACTGCCTGCTATTGGTTTACCACAATCACCATGGTCTACATGCTAACTTTCGGTGGTACCATGATGTGACTAATCCTGACCGCTACCTCCATCCACCGCAATCACTGTGGTCTCCATGAGAACCGTGTGCAGTACCATTGTAACCTTCTGACCACTTCCTCACTGCTGCTGCACCGGTTATCTCACTGCCACTGCAATACCATGGTCAATGAATTGACCGTGTGAGGTGTGGTGGTAAGAACCTTATGCTCGCCTATTAACTACTACCACCATATCACGAGCCTATTGTGGGAGGTCATGGTAAAGTGGTATATGATATAAAAAGGAAATATTATGGCCCATAAGGTATATTTTAATTTTTTGGATGGCAGAAAAATGTATTGAAGAAGTAAGAATGATAAAATGATTTTTTTGTGAAAAGATAGTGAAATATTCAATTCAAAATGGGAAAATCATTTAGTTTCTTGATGGAAATTTTGGGTTCTAACAGTGGCTCCTGTTCGGGATGAGTGATTTTACAAATCACTGCAAGAATCTAGAATATATTTGGGAGAGAAGACCAAGCAAAGCCATGAAAAATGAAGGCAATGACAAATGGAGGGAATGAAAAAGTGAAGGATATGAAAATGGAGCAAATGGAGAATGAAAAATGACCCTAAGCTACTGTACATGGAAAGAAAGCAATGCTTTCAATAAAGGAATTCTTGAGATTGTCCATGTACTGGCAAACCTGGACCCTTCTTAAACTACTATGCATGGAAAAGAGTATTAAAGAGGCATTGCTAAGAATTTTCCATTCACTGGGAATCCTTAATCCTCTATACTTGCTATGGTTCAAAAATTCAAACCATAAGGGATGGCCCTAGGCCATCCAAAAGGAGAAACCTGCACTTTCCTCTGTCATAGACCTTGTTCTGATTAAAGCTCACCCAAGTTTCTTTTGAAACTATCCATTCCACCTGCCCTGCAACATGCACTGCCATCCAAAAACTTTAGGAAATCATTGTGTTCAATCTGATTCATATTCATTTCATCAGTCTGCATTTCATCACTCTTATTATCATATGAAAACTATTTATCACCCTCAGCATATAAAGTGTATCCATGTTCAACAAAACATTCATAGGCTTTCTCATTATCACATGTTGTTGAATGTTCTTGCAGCTGCACTGGGACCTAAAAATTAGAATGCTTCACATGGGAATCTACAAATTCAATCTCATCAATATCTTCTGAGACAACTAAATCAGAAATATTTTCCATTTCTCTTCTATCACCACCTGGCATTGACACGTATATTTGATCCATATAGTCATCCTCATACATACTTGAATCAACAAATGTTGGACACTCATCATCAATAAAATGCAAACCATTATCTTTCTCTTGTAGGAAAAAATCATTCAAGTCACATACCTCTTCTTGGACACAAATATATTCATGATCAGCTTCAAAAATTTCATCACTGTGAGAGATGGACATGGACCCATTTGAATTATTACACACAGTACCTTCATTGTCAAAGCATAAATAGGTTGGAACCCAAACTCTGGAATCATCTTTATGTGCGTACTTCTGGTATTCAAGAGTTAACACGACACAACATTTAAATGATAAAATGACTTCAAGTTGGAGAGAACCAAATAAAGAATTTGAATTAACACGACACAACAATTGAACACCAAGAAAGAACTTCACCAGTCAAAATATATTATCTCCATTGATTCTGTTTCAAGAAATTCTGCCATTATTTACATTCCCAGTCCATTTTCTGGAAAAATCTAACTACTACTCTATCTATTGCTCCTCTATATCTTCTACAACTGATTTTCAAATATTTATATAATGAAATCCCAAGGGTCACGACCCTTCACCTATCTTGTAAAACCGTTTACATTTTATGATAGATAAAAATATGTAATTAAGTTGCCTCATCGGTAAATTAAATATTTTTTATATAGTTTTGCATTTGATTTTATCTTATATTTTACCGGCCTTCATATTTCAGTTTATCCGCTACTTTACTTTTATTTCCCCATGGCTTTCTTTCGCTTACCGCCACACTGCGGTTCACCTTCCATCTATCTGTGGTACAGTGGTGTTTGACTTTGATTGATCCCTTACCACGCAACCGTGGGCTTAACCTTTACCTCTGGCGGTATCGCGGTACTGGCATTAACTGTCCTCTTTGTTGTCCACTGTGGTCTCCACTCTGACTGTCAGCGGTACCGCAGCTAACATCTAATGTTACCTTCGCCACTATCCATCATTTACCACGCTACCGCGGTCCCCTCTCTGGTCGATCATGGTGTGGCGGTAGCCGCCTTCGCTGCCTGCTAACGGTTTACCGTAATCATCATGGTCGACATGCTAACTTTCGGCAGTACAATGGTGTGACTGATCCTGACCGCTACCTCTGTCCAATGCAGTCACTGCGGTCTCCATGGCAACCATGTGCGATACCGTGGTAAACCTTTTGACTAGTTCCTCGATGTTGTTGCACTGGTTATCTCACCACCACCGCGATACCACGGTCAATGAATTGACCACACGTGGTGTGGTGGTAAGAACCTTATTCCCACCTGTTAACTACTACTGCCATACCGTGAGCCTATTGTGGGAGGCCGCAGTAAAGTGGTATATGATATAAAAAGGAAATATTATGGCCCATAAGGTATATTTTGATTTTTTGGATGGCAGTAAAATGTATTGAAGAAGTAATAATGATAAAATGATTTTTTTGTGAAAAGATAGTGAAATATTCAATTCAAAATGGGAAAATCATTTAGTTTCTTGATTGAAATTTTGGGTTCTAACAGGGTGGAGGGTAGAGAGGGAGGGAGGGAGGAAGGGAGATATGGAGGGATATGTGAGATAGAGAGAATTAGAGAAGAGGGGGAGGGATAGAGATAGATGAGGGTTGAAGATCCAATGTATAAGATAGAGGGTTAAGGATAGAGGGGAGAGAGATAAAGGGAGTGAGTGAGACCTGAGAGAGGGAGATACTTGAGAGAGAGAGAGAGAGGGAGGGATTTGGAGAGAGATAGAGGGAGGGAGGGAGGGTTAAGGGTAGAGGGTAGAGGGTTTAAGGGTTAAGGTTTTAGGGTTTATGGTTAAGGGTAAAGGGGAGAGAGATAGAGAGAGTGACTAAGAGAGAGACCTAAGAGAGGGAGAGGTTTGAGAGAGAGAGGGAGAGAGTGGGAGAGAGATAGAGGGAGGGATGGTTAAGGGTAGAGGGTAGAGGGTAGAGAGTTTAAGGATTAAGGGTTTAGGGTTAAGGGTAGAGGTTTAATGGTTTAAGAGTTTAGGGTTTAAGATTTAATGGTATAGGGTAGAGGGTTTAGATTAGAAGGGAGAGAGAAGAGGGAGTGAGAGAGAGAGAGAGAGAGAGACCTGAGAGAGGTAGAGGAGGTAGGAGGGAGAGACTTGAGATAGAGAGAGGGAGTGGGACAGAGATAGAATGAGGTAGGGTTTAGGGTAGAGGGTAGAGGGTTTAAGGTTTTAGGGTTTAAAGGTTAAGGGTTTAGGGTTTAGGATTAAGGGTAGAGGGGAGAGAGATAGAGAGAGTGACTGAGAGAGAGAGACCTGAGAGAGGGAGAGGGGATATGAGGGAGAGGGTTGAGAGAGAGAGAGGGAGGGAGGGAGTGCGAGAGAGATAGAGGGAGGGAGGGTTAAGGGTATAGGGTAAAAGGTTTAAGGGTTAATGTTTTAATGGTTAAGGTTTTAAGGGTTTAGTGTTTAAGGGTTAATGGTAGAGGGTTAAGCATTAAGGGTAGAGGGGAGAGAGATAGAGGGAGTGAGTGAGTGAGAGAGAGACTTGAGAGAGGGAGAGGGAGTAAGAGGGAGAGACTTGATAGAGAGAGAGGGAGGGAGTTGGAGAGAGATAGAGGGAGAGAGGGTTAAGGGTAGTTGGTAGAGGGTTTAAGGGTTTAGTGTTTAAGGGTTAAGGGTTTAGGGTTTAGGGTTAAGGGTAGAGGAGAGAGAGATATAGGGAGTGACTAAGAGAGAGAGATACCTAAGAGAGGGAGAGGGGCTAGGAGGGAGAGATTTGAGAGAGAGAGAGAGAGAGATGGAGTGGGAGAGAGATAGAGGATAGAGGGTAGAGGGTTTAAGGGTTTAAGGTTTAAGGGTAGAGGGTTAAGGGTTGAGGGTTGAGGTTTGAGGGTTGAGGGTAGAGGAGAGAGAGATCGGAGTGAGTGAGGGAGAGACTAAGAGATGGTGGGAGGGAGATGTTTGAGAGGAGGGATGGGAGAGGTGGGAGAGAGGTGGGAGTAGAGGGTTTAAGGGTTAGGGTTTGGGGTTTTAGGGGTTTGGGTTCAATATTAGAAATCTAAAGGGAGTGAGAGAGAGAGAGGGGGGAGGGAGGGAGGGAGTGGGAGAGAGATAGAGGGTAGCGAGTTAAGGGTAGAGGGTATAGGGTAGAGGGTTAAGGGTAGAGGGGAGATAGATAGAAGGAGTGAGTGAGTGAGTGAGAGAGAGACTTGAGAGAGGGAGAGGGGGTAGGAGGGAGAAACTTGAGAGAAAGAGAGGGAGGGAGGGAGTTGGAGATAGATAGAGGGTAGAGGGTAGAGGGTAGAGGTTTTAAGGGTTTAGGGTTTAAGGATAAAGGATTTAGGGTTAAGGGTAGAAGGTAGATAGATATAGGGAGTGAGTGAGAGAAAGAGACCTAAGAGAGGGAGAGAGGGTAGGAGGGAGAGACTTGAGAGAGGGAGAGGGAGAGGGAGTTTTATATAGATAGAGGGTAGAGGGGTAAGGGTAGAGGTTATATTGTTTAAGGGATTAGGGTTTAAGGGTTTAGAGTTTAGGGTAGAGGGGAGAGAGATAGAGGGCAAAGGGTTCAAGGTAGATTGTAGAGGGTTAAGGGTTAAGGGTAGAGGGAAGAGAGATAAAAGGAGTGAGTGAGTGGAAGAGAGACATGAGAGAGGGAGAGGAGGTAGGAGGGAGAGAATTGAGAGAGATAGGGAGCGAGTGAGTGGGAGACAAATAGAGGGTAGATGGTTAAGGGTAGATGGTAGAGGGTTTAAGGGTGTAGGTTTTAAGGGATAATTTTTTAGGGTTTAGGATTAAGGGTAGAGGGGAGAGAGATAAAGGGAGTGAGTGAGTGAGAGAGGCCTGAGAGAGGGTGATGGGGTAGGAGAGAGAGAGAGGGGGGTATGAGGGAGAGTCTCTATATCTCCCATCCCTATCTCTCTCTCTCTCATCTCTCCCTCCTACCCCCTCTCCCTCTCTCAAGTCTCTATCTCTCACTCACTCCTATCTCTCTCCCCTCTACCCTTAACCATTAACCCTTAAACCCTCTACCATCTACCATTAACCCGCTACCCTATATCTCTCCCACTCCCTCTCTCTCTCTCAAATCTATCCCTCCTACCTGCTCTCCCTCTCTTAGGTATATCTCTCTCAGTCACTCCCTCTATCTCTCTCCCCTCTACCCTTAACCATAAACCATAAACCCTTAACCCTTAAACACTAAACCCTTAAACCCTCTACCCTCTACCATTAACCTCCCTCCCTTTATCTCTCTCCCACTCCCTCCCTCCCTCTCTCTCAAGTCTCTCCCTCCTACTGCCTCTCCCTATCTTAGGTCTCTCTCTCACTCACTCACTCCCTCTATCTCTCTCCTCTACCCTTATCCCTTAATTCTCTACCCTTAACCCTTAAACCTTAAACCCTTAACCCTCTACTCTTAACCCTAAACCCTTAACCCTTAAACCCTAAACTATCTACCCTATACCCTTAACCCTCCCTCCCTCTATCTCTCTCCCACTCCCTCCCTCCTTCTATCTCTCTCAAACCTCTCCCTCCTAACCCCTCTCCCTCTCTCAAGCATCTCTCTCAGTGTCACTCCCTCTTTCTCTCTCCCTTCTACCCTTAATCCTAAACCCTAAACCCTTAAACCATTAAACCATCTACCCTTCACCCTTAACCCTGCCTCCCTCTATCTCTCTCCCACTCTCCATCTCTCTCTCAAGTCTCTCCCTCCTACCTCCTCTCCCTCTCTCAAGTCTCTCTCTCTCTCTCACTCTGTCTCTCTCTATCTCCCCTCCATCCTTAATCCTTAACCCTTAAACCTCTACCCTCTACCCTTTACCCTCTATCTATCTCCAATTCCCTCCCTCCCTCTCTCTCTCTCTCTCGTCTCTCCCTCCTAATTCCTCTCCCTCTTTTAGGTCTCTCTCTCACTCATTCACTCCTTCTATCTCTCTCCCCTCT
>CM021103.1:630974773-630993097 GCA_007115665.2 Sequoiadendron giganteum
TGTGTTGTTAGAATAAGTGGATTAATTGAAATGTAAACTAACACACCAATGAGACATTAGATTGAAAGAAACTAATCTAGAAAAAATAAATGCAAACTCTAAACAATAGAAGCTCTTTCAAATTCGTCCCATTGTCCTCTATTTCCAAGGATTTGATTAAAGTTGTTGGCTCTCAGTTGTGCATCCAACAACTTGTTGAAATGACAACTTGAGAGAATGAGATTGATTGAAAATGCATGTATATTGCTGATGATTTAAACTATGAACTTGAAATGCTATGATATTGCTAAAATGATGATATGTAGATTTAAATGCAACTATAGTAACTATGCATGAAATCTAGGATGAAATCTACTTACGAGAAGGTTGTATTTATAGATTTTCGAAAGACAAAAATCTAGTTGGCGGAGATTGACGATTGAGATTCAAACTTGTTAGGATGAATGGTGAGAGATGGAAAGGTTGAGAGGAAAGTGGAAGAATGTTTTCAACCCACAAAACCATCCTCATTCAAAAATGGAGACAAACATGGCATTTATCTCCCCATTTATGAAAATTGGTTGAAAGTTGAGGATAATGCTATTTAAATTTATTTAATTATATGTGACATGTCCAAATAAAAGTTTTCAAAATTAAATAAATAATATATAATTATGTGAGAAGTGAAAAAGAAAGGTATTTAAATATTTTACAATATTTAATTAAGTGGGGTGAAAAAGATATTTAAATATGAGATGAAATCAAAATATTCCATTGTTTTTAATTTAAACATTCAAACTTTAGAAACGAAATGATAATTAAATAAATAAATTATAAAATTTATTTAGTTTAATTAAGAGGAAAGTAGAAATAATTGAATAAACTTATTTAATTAATTAAACTAGAAGAATTGGAAAAATGAACAATATAAATAAATAATTAAATTTATTTATATGTAGATGACTTTACAATATTAATTAAATAATTCATATTTAATTAATTAATAGGTTTGAATAATCGTGACCATTTTTAGATGTGTACATTTTGCCCCTCTTTGAAGTGATGTGTTTTACGCATTGCTTCAAAGAATTTTGCCCCAGAATTTAGAAATTACCGATACTATATGCCCCCTCGAGAGATAAGTCGCATGATTTGAATGATGATGAGGATGTTTTGAAAGAATTTAGATGATTTTTCGGAGAGATTTGGCAATTTAGCTCTCGAAATAGCACTTTGCATAGTAAAAATACTAATAATTTTTCATTTTTACCCCCTTAAAAGGTGGAAAAAGTGAAAAGTGATTGTCATTTGAATAGTAACCTTTGGTAATTTTGAGAACTCTGAGATAAATTTTCACAATGTTGATCCATTATGAGTGCCATAGATTCGAGCGAGCCCATCATCATCAGAGACCAGCCGTGTACGAACCTCCGATAAGTTGACTTGATCCTCTTTGTAAATTTTTTTTGATTGATTTTCGTGCATTTTTGAATTTTTAAGATTTTTTATGTTTTGTTTTAGCGCATACGAGCCATAGTATAGCGCATAGGATAGATAAAGTCACACATACAAAGTAGCGCATAGATGTGAAATAGTCGCACATACAAAGTAGCGCATAGACGTGAAATAGTCGCGCATAGATGTGTAGATTAGCACATAGCATAGAATAGTGCATAGGAAACCTTAAGTAGCACATCCAAGAATTTTTCCCACGTAGGATGCTATATTAGTAACGCATTCATGGTTTAGCGCATCTATGGATTTTTACCGAATTTGAATTTTGAAGTGAAATTTGATATGTGCTTGATGATTGTTGCTAGATTAGACAGCTAATTTTATGCTTTTAAAATAACATCAAGAATAGATTAGCTTGATTTGATAAATTTGTCTTTGTTCTTAAAGGAAAAATAGATAGATGATAGATTTTCTTTCCCGATTGAAAGACAAATAGATAGATGATAGATTTGCTTTCCCGATTGAAAGACAAATAGATAGATGTTGAGTCAATTGACTGTTAAATTTGTTTCCATTCAATATGAAAAAAAAATAGTAGAAATGATAGATAAATTTGTTTTCGTGATTGAAAAACAAATAAGTGTTGATTTGATTGAGCTGATTGCCTGTTTGATACAAGTGATGAATTTTCCTGATGTACTAATTTGAGTAGAGATTGCTTGCTGATTGATTTGTATGATTGCATGATGATGTTGTAAAGGAGGAATTTAACCTCCTCCAGATCAGAGAGAGATTTCCTTGTACTTGGGAGATGGTTCTGTAGCTGTCGCATGATGATTTAGAGATTATATACTAGTGTGGGTTGAGTCCATTGTTGAGGATCCCATAGTATCAGGTCAATAGGGCCATGTTGACTACGTTAGCTAAGAGGTGGTATATCGAGCATAACATCTTTCATCTGCCCACAAGAGAGATGACTATGACGCTAGAGGATGTATACAAGATTTTGGGTATTCTTGTAGTTGGTGAGCTTGTGATCTATGATCATAAGGAGATTGGGGGGACCGATGCACTAAGATGACTCTTCTAGGATCCTCATGTCTCCAGATATGAGCTTCCTTGGAAGGAGATGGTGGAGAGATATGCTCCACTGCCTTCAGTTTTAGCAGGTTTCATTGATGGTTTCCTTTGTCTTGATCGCAGGTCAAAGGGACTATTAGCCGGGTAGGGTTGGATCTTGGAGGACATGGGGAAGAGTCTCTCCTGTGGAGTTACTTTACTATAGATATGGGCATGGGAGCGGATTGCGATCACTCGTCCCATCATTCAGAGAGATCGTCCGCTTGGGTTTCCATATGTTTATGCCTACACAGGTCCCCTTGTCCAGCTGAGGTTGGGAAAGTTAGAGTATTGGTAGAGGGTACTGGATGACATGGATACTGTCATCTAGAGATCGTATCTAGATTGTGATGCCTGGGAGGCAGATGATACAAAGCTTCCATTTTGTACTAGATTGAGATACCTAATTGGACGCACCCCGTTTATCATCAAGTAGTTTATGGTTGTGTGGGTCCTGAGATAGTTTGGACTAGTACAGATGATGCCACAAGGTGTGGCACACTATGCTAGGTTCTAAGAGGATGTGGCAGAGTGGGGTCCATTCGTGACCACAGAGGCTCCTAGGGTAGAGTATTTTGATTTACAACCAGATTACTGGGCGATGCACTTAGAGGTGATAGATGTAGGGATGACCGATGACTATGCAACCTTCTTTTACACGCATCCTTTTCTGAGGTTCACTAGCCTTGAGGAGCCTCTCCCATTATTGGGAGGACCAGCTATACAACGAGGGCGAGGGCAGCCATAGGCACAAGTAGCAGCAGGGCAGCCACAGGGAAAGGCTCAAGTAGGGGTATAGGATGCAACAACCATGGATATTGATGAGGAGGGGGATGAGGGAGATGACTCTGGTAGCCCTGATGACAACAGTGATGATAGCAGTGGGGATGATGGAGGTGGTGGGGGTGGAGGGCATAGGTTTTTCTTTGAGGTACCCTTCAGTACGAGGCCATGGACATCGAGAGTGGTCGATCAGCCAAGTACTTTAGCTCCACGGATTATTATCAGGGCTCCCACGGAGGGACAAATAGGTGCCTTGTAGGTAGAGGTTTAGACTCTTCAGAGTCAGTTAGCACAGGCACAGGTGATGATCAGTCAACTGCAGGCATAGGTTGCACAACCACCACCTACTGACCCACAAATAGCTCAACTTACGGTAGAGCGAGACAACTTCCAGGAGAGATGCATACAGGTTGAGGGGGTAGCTAAGAGACTCCTTAGATCAGTCAAGAGCACCTCTATTGGGGAGGTTGTAGCAGAGGGATTGGAGACTGCTCGGGAGGCCGAGTATTATAGGATGAGATACTTCTAGGTAGTACCACCCGAGAGGAGGATTGCCTTCACATAGTCATTCCAGAAGTGCTACCAGGAGTGTGGTTCAGCCAGCCAGACGAGAGATTAGAGCCTCAAGGATCAGAGATCCTACGCGACCTACTACCTCAAGAGATAGTAGCAGCCATGTGCCCCGCCAGATGCCCCTCAGTGATGAGCATTTTGACACATTTATTCATTGTATTTGATATATCTTATTGAAACATATGATATCCTTGTATTTCTGGACATTTGTTTTGATGAGATTTATGAGATGCAGTGGTGATTTGATTATGCACGTGTTATAGATGATTTATGATGTATGATTATGGATGCATGTTTATTTCTATATGCTATGTCGTGTATGATGATGCAAATGATGGTATGAAAATGATGATGCTTTTATTTTATGTATGATGATGCAATGATGATATGATGTAAAATGTTAATGATGAAATGATTTCTAACATGATGATTTTTCTTTATGCAAGATGTAATGATAAATGATTTTAATGATGTGAAAAATGATATGATGAAAACTAAATGAATGAGACCTAACAATGATGAAAAAGTAATATAAATGCAATGAAATGATGATCTAAATGAAAAGCTATGATGAAATGAAATGAATGTATAAATGAGATGATTATGAAGATGTAATATTTAATGAATGATATGCACATAACATGAATAATGATGTAGTATGATGATAATAATGATAATGATAGTAATTGGTGAACTAATGATAATGATGTAATAATATGATGCAATGGATATGAAAATGATAACCTAAATGATGATGTGAAATAAATGAAATGGATGCAACCTTACTTTTAATGTATATGTATGTGACATGAATGTAAATGTTGATGTTACGAAATGATATAATAATGAATGATTAAAATAATGACCATGCATATGATATGTAATGATAGATAATGATCATGATGAACTAAATGAAAATAAAAAAATGATAATGATTATGAAATGATAATGATTACCTAAATGAGTGATGGTGAAATGATATGTAATGAATGATAATGGAATGAGATGCCAGAAATGTCCAAATTTACTCAATAGTTGGTTTGAAAAGATATATGAAATTTTTACCAACCTTCAAAAATTACCTTAAATAGCCTTCAAAATGCAAACCTAAATGAATCATGCAATCCTAAAATGTAGTAACGAATCATTCTCCTATTTGTCATTTCATGTTGTGCATGATTTTCATCATCGAGCCTTTTGATATGTTGAAAGTTAGTACAAGCATCAAAGGGTATGTTAGCACCAATGATGACCTAAGTATGGCTTTCATGATTTTTGATATAGAAAATTAATACAAGCATCGAAGTATAATTGAACCAAGATGACCTGAAGTATTGTTTGCATAAACAGACAAAAGTTAACCATTTTCCTATGCAAATTCTAAAATGTCATCAATGATACGTTGTAGAGCATGTCCCAGGACAAATTTGCACAATACTAATGATTAGCTTACAAGACAACAAGCAAAGAAAATCATACTCCTTCCTTGTGATTCTAGTTCAGTACATCATTGAACCACTCCAAAGATATGATGTCATCAAATGTCAAAACAACAATTCAACTTATGCTTTAAGTTTGTCATTCATTTTATTCAGATTAAGATCATCCAATTTGTTTCAGTTATCCATCAAAATAGTCGTGTAAACTCAGTTTAATTGGACAATTTTGATATTGTTTCCGATATTCTGATTCTTGACACATGTTGCCAATTCTTGCTAGAAAACTCCAAAAAGTAAATTACCCCTCCCCTAGTGACCCTGTACTTTGACTCCTGCTAGACACAACTACTACTAAGGATAACCCTAATCATCAAGCCATGATGAGATCCTTGTCATTTCAAGGAGATGTTGTGATGCATGATGTGAATGTGATGGCTAGGCATGTATGTGATGCAATGAAAGATGGATATGTAGAATGCATCCTAATAGATATGAGAGAGCCAAACAAAATCACAAACAATGCCTGTTTGCCTGGTTTTCACCATTTGTTTTTATTGCACTTTTTCCTGATTTTATGATTTTTTTTTGTTGTTACCAAGACGCCTGTTTGCCAGGTTTTCATCAAGGCAATGATTTTTTTTTTTTTTTTATAATTTATAATTTATATTTGCTCTTTTGATTTTTTTTGTATTTTTGCTCTTTTGATTTTTTTCAAGACTTTTTATATTGTTTTTGATATTTTTAGGCATAAAAATTCTTCAGATGAATGATGTTGGTCGGATCTTCAAACAAGTCCCCTTTTGATGTTGACAATTGATATGCCCCCGATCCATATGCATCAATGATAATGAACGGGCCCAGCCAATTAGGTTCGAACTTGCCTTTATTTTCCTAATCCTGCTGATTTCGAGGGTTTTCTTTGAGAACCAAGTCACCCACTTGAAAAGTTCGTGGTTTGACTCTATGATTGTAGCTGCGGGACATAACTTGTTGATATCCCTTCAAATGATTAACTGCAGTTTGACGTTGTTCATCAAGCAGTTCCAACTCTTGCAACCTTGATACTCTGTAGTCTTCATCATTGATCAACCCCTTTAGTGATACTTGAAGTGAAGGAATTTCAACTTCTAGTGGTAGAATAACTTCCGCTCCATAAACCAAAGCATAGGGAGTAGCACCTGTTGGTGTGCAAATGCTTGTTCTGTATGCCCATAATGCTGGATTTAATTGGACATGCCAATCACAACCTGCTTCATTTACTGTTTTCTTCAAAATATTTAGAATTGTTTTGTTTGAAGCTTTAGCTTGACCATTCCCTTGCAGATAGTAAGGTGTAGAAAACCTGTGTGGGATACAAAATCTTTCACATAGCTCATCAACATCCTGATTTTTAAAGGGTCTTCCATTGTCAGTGATAATGGAGTTGGGAATACCATATCGACAGATGATATAGTTTAAAATGAATGAAAAGATTTGTTTGCCAGTAACAGTTGTTAGGGGAATAACTTCAATCCATTTAGTGAAATACTCAGTGGCTGTAATGATGAATTTATGTCCATTTGAAGATGATGGGTGTATCTTGCCAACCAGATCCAATCCCCACTGAGCAAAAGGCCAAGTTGTGGTGAAGGGTTGTAATTCCTGGGCAGGAGCATGGATGAGATTCCCATGAATCTGACATTTTGCACATTTCTTCACAAAGATGAATGATTCATTTTCCATGGTCGGCCAGTAGTAACCCAATCTCACAAGTTTCTTTTCTAAGGTTAGTCCACTCGAGTGTGTCCCACAAATGCCACCATGTACCTCTTGTAAAGATTTTTCTAATTCATCGCATTCGAGACATCTGAGGAGGGTACCATCCAGACCATGCCGGTATAAGATGTCAGCAATTAAGGTATAATGAGAGGATTGACGAATGAAATTTCTTTTCTGATTTCTAGAAAAATATAAAGGTAAAATAGTATCCTTTAGGTAAGTGTAAATTTGGCCATACAAGGGAGAATCCGAATTGGTTAAGTGGCAAATGATTTGAGTTTCTGGATTGTCATAGGTGGGAGAAAACAATTGTTCCACCAGGAAATCGTACTGTGTTTGATTCTTTGACAATTGGAGTAGAGATGCTATTGTAGCCATTGCATCGGTTGCTTTATTATCAATATGTGGAATTTGTATGAACTTGCTATCAACAAAGTATTTCTTGAAATCATCCACCATCCCTTTTTAAGGTATCAACTTGTCATCCTTAGTGTGGTATTAATCATTGATTTGATTTATAACAAGTTGTGAATCACCAAAAACTTGAAGTTTCATGATTTTCCAGTCTACTGTAATTCTCATGCCAATTAATAGTGCCTCATACTCAGCTATGTTGCTTGTGCAAGGGAACATTAGCTGATAATATTTTGGAATTGTATGTCCTTGAGGTGTAATAAAAATAATCCCTGCTCCTGAGCCATGTTGAGTATAGGAACCATCAAAGTAGAGTTCCCATGACTGCTTAATTGCTGTTGTGAATACATCAGCATCAGGAAAATCAATGTGTATTGGGTGTTTTGCTGGCATTGGTGCTTCTGCTAACTGATCTGCAATTACATGTCCCTTTATAGCTTTGTGATCCACATAATGAATGCCAAATTCACTCAGGATCATGACCCATTTAGCCAACCTGCCAGTTAAGGTTTCCTTACTTAGAAGATATTTGAGTGGATCAATCTTAGCCTTAAGCTTTATTGTATGCGCTAGCATTTAATGTCGTAACTTTTGAGAAGTGAACACTACCGCTAAGCAAGCTTTTTCAATGAATGTGTAATTTAGCTCATGACTTGTCAAAGTTCAACTGATGTAATAGGTTGCTCGCTCATTTCCCGAGTTGTCTTCTTGTGCCAATAATGCTCCTAGGGACACTTCTGTGGTAGAAATATACAATATGAGTGGTGCACCTTGCACTGGTGGAATCAATATTGATGGATTCATGAGATACTACTTTATTTGATCAAACACTACTTCACATTTGTCTTCCCATTTAAATGGAACATTCTTGTGTAAGAGATAAGTGAATGGTTAACGCTTATCTGCAAGTTGGGCAATGGATCTTCGGATGGATTGTAATGGTCCCTATAAAGAGCATAGTTGACTAATGTTCCTTGGTGGTGACATATCAAGAATTGCTTGTACCTTAGCTGGATCCACTTCAATTCCCTTTTTTGATACAATGTAACCTAGCAACTTTCTAGATTTCACTCCAAAGACACATTTCTTTGGATTAATTCTTACTTTGAATTGTTCCATTCTTTTGAAAATTTTAGATAATATAAGAATGTGTCCTTCCCTAGTGTTAGATTTGGAAAGGAGATCATCGACGTAATCCTCCATGAATGTATGCATCATATCATGAAAAATTGTTGTCATTGCCCATTGGTATGTAGCTCCTGCATTCTTCAACCAAATGGCATTACATTCTAGCAATAGGTACCCCAAGGACATGTGAACACTATTTTATCCTGATCCTCTGGTGCAATCTTTATCTGGTTGTATCCTGAAAATCCATCCATTAATGAGTACATTGCATGTCTAGTAGTCAAATCAATAATCATATCTATGTTTGGCAAAGGGAAGTCATCTTTAGGACATGCCTTGTTCAAATCCCTGAAATCTGTACAAATTCTGATTCTTCCGTGTGGCTTTGAAACATGTACGATATTGGAGATCCATTCTGCATAGTCGATAGACTGAATGAATCCAACATCTAAAAGCTTCTTTAACTCTTCTTTAACCAACAATTCAACATGTGGATGCATTTTTCTGAGTTTCTACTTCACAGGTTTTGCCCTCAGCATAATAGATAGATGATGCATGATGAGATCTGGATCTAATCCAGGCATATCTACATAGGACCATGCAAAACTGATTTGATTGTTCTTGAGAAATTTTGTGAATCCTTGTATTTCCTCTTCTGTTAGAGATGCAGCCAATTGCAAGACTTTGGGATTTTCTGTAGTACCTATATTGATTGCCTCTGTTGGTTCTATTAGAATAGAAGACCTTTCCTGGTAATGTTCTGGGAGAGTGTCAAGTTTCCCATCCTCTAGTGCCTTTGAAAGGTTTTCACTATTGGATACACTTTTTATTTTTCTCTTTTCTTGATCTAATACTGCCTTTGTTAGGTTTTCACCATTAGATCTTTCTTTTATGTTATTTATTTTATAGCTAAGAAAATTAGCACTTTCCTGTCGAAAACTCTGATCTTGTGATTTCCTGGTGGAACTTGCTTCTGGATGGGATGCAAAAAGAAAGTTAATGATGGTTTCATCATTAGGAAAAGTTGGGACATCAATAGGTGTGATTTGTTCCCAATCAATGAGTTCGGGATGGACCAAAGGAAATGGATCATTAGGATGAGTAAGGTCACTGGCCGTTAGAGTCATTATACTATTATTAATGCCGTTATGGGAGAGGTCTAAGATGGTATCCTCCTGTGGATGATCTGTCTCACTTTGAATCAAATCAGTTTCACTTGAGTCAAGATCGCTTTGTAGAACGTAATCAATCGGAGGCTTTGAGCTTCCCCTGGTAAGAATGCGAGTGTGAATTTGTGTATGACATCCACCCTTTTCTTAGAGATGAACATATCATCAGAGAAGTCATCCCATTCATACTCATTGGAGTCAGTGTCAGAATTATTTGCTTGAATTCTCAAGATTGTTTCAGTTAACTCCTCTTTGGACATTCTTTGTACTACTACTTCCTTTGTATCTTCACCATATCCTAACCTAGTCTTATCTTTTGGGTGCATTGTTTTCAGTTGGATAGGCTCAATGATACCCTCTTTTCTATTATCGATAGGGCCGTTTCCTCCATAACCCATTTGCTACATGATCGCATAACCTTTTCCATACTGTTATGTGGGTAACTTGATATGTTGTACTGATTCTTCTTCATCTTTATAGAGCCAATCAAGGATACCTCTATCTTCCATTTCATTTTCTTTGATAAATACTCCATTAAACTTGGTGATGAGAACTGAAGCTGAGGCTAAAGCTGCTGTAGCTTGCTGTATGGATGTTGATGGTTGACCATGGGATCTTGGAGATATGGGTAGATTAGAGAGAGATAAATAATATTCTCCCACTCCATTATCTTTCAATTTTATCTTAGCGCCAAAATTACTTATCATTTCTCGTGCTTGCTCATTGTATTTGGAGGTAGAGTTGGCCAAAGCCTCTCTATTATGCAGGATGAGTGTGTCCTGAGTTGCTCTTAGGTTAGAGCAAGTTTGACTGCTAATGTGATCAGCAGGTATCGTTACCTCTTTTCCATCATACAGAAAATTCAAGCATTGATGATAAGTAGATGAAACAACTTGCATGTCATGGATCCATGGACATCCCAAGAGTATGTTATAGGATAGATCCCCATCTAGAACCTGACAAAAGGTATTCTTCACAATAGGTCCCACTCTGATTTGCAGCATGATGAGGCCTTTGGAAGATCTTTCCTCATCATCATATGCCTTGATGGTAATATTCCTTTGTGGATCTATAGATTCTTTAGAATATCCCAAAGCTAGGACCAATTTCAAAGTACAAATATTTAATCTAGCTCCCCCATCTATTAGGACATGTCTAATTCGAGCTTTGTGAACCATAACCTCTAGGTAGAGTGATGAATTATGTGGATGGGTCATGGATGAGTCATCCTTCTCAGTAAAGCATAAACATGCAGATGAGGAAAAATGACCCAGCATGGCTTGAAATTTATTGATATCCAAATCAAGAGAGAAAGTTGTATCAACAAGTGCCTTTTCTAGAATGCCCTTATGCGCAGGTGGTATCTTTAAGAGCTCCAAGATAGAAATTTGGGCTGATGTTTTTCGTAGTTGATCAACCAAATTGTATTGACTTGGAGGGGGAACTGCTGCTTTAGATGAGCTTCCTTTGACAATAATTTTGGCTTGTCCCCTTGTCGTAGCATTGACCTCTCAATATTCTTGCTTACCTTTGATTCATATAGCATTGATTTGCTGATCATCAGTATAAATATGATTGATAATGGTGTTGTGGACATAATTAACATTCTTTCCCTTGTCACCCAAAGATTCCCCCTTTTGATAATTAGGGAGAGGATCCTTAAATGCCTGATGGTCATCATTGACATTATGTCCCTCAGCCATAATGGTACGATTATCAATCAAATCCTGAACAACATTCTTTAACCCTTGGCAATTATTTATCTTATGACCTTTACACCTATGATAATCAGAAAAGTGTGAGTCATTCCACAATGGTGGTTTAACTCGAGGCTCATAATCTCTTTGTGGTGGCAATGTAATAGTGTTTTGATTCAATAATTCTTTGAGAATGGATTCCAAAGATTGGCTCAAGGGAGTAAAACTCTGTCGATTCGAAAAATATGAGGATCTGGGTGCATTTGAATTTTGATTATTGCCAAAATTGTTTCCATGATTATTAGTTACATTCCCTTGATTGGAAACATTGCCTTGGATATTAGAATTTCTAGCATTATTGCTACATTGGACACCTGATACATTAAGGATGGTAGGCTTCACATTCACGTTGTTAGCATCTTCTACCCCATCATTCACAACATTTTTATTTCGAGTCCAAAATCGTGACTTGTCATTGTTGTTACTATTGTTGTTGTTGTTGTACAAATTTGAACCCTCTTTATCGATTTTCAGAACTCCACGCTTGACCAAGGCACCTTCAATAGTAATCGCGTTTTCAATCAATTTTTCAAATGATTGAGGACAATGAAGGTTTAGTCTATAACTCATTTCTTGATTTAGACTATCAATAAAGATATCCATCTTTTCTGTTTCAGGAACAGGATGGGAGTATCTAGGAAATACTCTTCTCCACCTTTGTAAAAAAGTGGTGAAAGATTCCCCTACCTTTTGTTTTACCTTACAAAGATCAAGCATGGTTATCTGGTGTTGGATGTTGTAGGAGTATTGTGATATAAATTTATTTATCAACTCCTCAAATGTTCTAATGGGGAGAGTGATCTTTGAAAGCCACTCCATGGATTTTCCACCCAGACTTCGTGGAAACAATCACATTAAGTAGGTATCTTCATGAGCGAATTCTAAGCTCATATTTCAGAAATCCCTCACATGCTCAATGGGGTTAGTTTTCCCATTATACCTATCAAATTTAGGGATTTCACAATGTTTTGGAAAAGGAATCATTTGAAGACTTATCAAATGGATAAGGACATATATCATCCAAAACATACTTCTTTGTTGTACCCCCTTGGATTTATTTCATTTGCATTTGTAATGCTTTTAACTATAGAGTAAGAGCATTAAAATCACTAAGAGGGGCTTCAGGATTTTCTTTAATCCCTTCTGTGTCAAAATCAGTAGGCAACTTAGCTCCTTGATTAGCTAATGAAAGGAAATATCTTTCCTTGTTTCGTTCTAAAATCCTTTCCATAAGAGTATGGAATTGGGGATCCTGCTCTGCTTCTTGGAGCTTTTCTTCCGTTATCACTTCAGTATGAAAAGGATTCTCTTCCCTATCACTATTATCACCCATTTTGTTTACTATACTTTCTCTTTCATCTTTTTCTATGTGCTTTCGAGATCTCATGACAACAGGCATAAGCTTTGCCAAATTTCTACTAACTTTGATCAAAGAAATGAAATAGTGCAATTTTGATGGATATGAAAGTTAGGATAGAATGAAGATTCTATGACTTATGAGATTTCTAATCTTTACATCATGATTCCCTGATTGAAAGGATGATAATCCTATTGGCGGGAATTAAACCAAAGATAAAAAATAAAGATGATTTTGCACTTTGTGAAATTTGATCATAGCTTTGTAAAAAGAACGATTTGCGATAAATGCCTAATGTGCTTGAGTTCTCTATTGCAGAAATTGATTAGGATGAGTAGAGTATACAATTGTAGGTTGGAGAATATAAGAGGAACAAATATGTTGACTATGATTATGCCTTTGAGAAAGGGCTTTTCTTTGAAAGAAGGCTCATGAGTATAAAGGTTCTACAACATAATCGTCAGTGAAACCTCTAACAAAATCGTGATATTGATGAATAAAGGTCCTGTGTTCAAGCAAGACCTTTCGACTTTGGTATAAAAATTTCCTCTTTTTCAATAAATTCTTATAACAGAGATTTCTTTGGCTTCCTAATCTTTCTCTCTAGGGACCTTTTGGCAGAAGATGCGGATTTCCAAACCCTAAGCATAGAAAAAGACTAGACTAAGATGACTAATTTTTTGAATGTAAAAAAATTACCTAGGCTCGGAACACAGATGTGTGCCAAAATAGAGCACAAATGCGCTGAAATAGAGGACAAATGCATCGAAACAGACCACAGATGCGCTAAAACAGAGCATAGATCCACTGAAATAGAGCACAAATGCATCGAAACATAGCACAGATGCGCCGAAATAGAGCACTGACGCGCCAAAACAGAGCATAGATGCGCTGAAACAAAGCACAGATGCACCAAAATAGAGCACAAATGCTCTGAAACTGAGCACAGATGCGTCGAAATAGAGCACAAATGCACCGAAACAGAGCATAGATGCGTCGAAACAGATCACAGATGCCCTAAAATTACCAATTATTTATCTGAGAAAGACATATTTTGACAGTTTGATATTTTTTGATGATCTTAATCTGATTTAAACTTGAAAAACACAACATAGAGTAGTAGATAGTCATTTTGTTAATCCTAAAATCTAAATAAAGAGTGTATGTTTTTGAGATTTTCATAGGTTTTTCATAAGATAAGCAATTCAAATAGACTCACTCTTAGTTGTCAAATAGGTCATCATAGGAATCGCAACCCACAGCTTAAAATCGCATCGACTCACACAGCCGTGTCACCCCCTGGAGGGCACCCATGTTTTTGTCTTTTCCAGGTGCGTACTCAAGGTTAGATTTCTTGATCCCTTGAGAAAACAATCCGTGGCGATTATATGGTGAGTGTCTTGGGGGCAAATTCTTCTTTCCCCTTACACCGTGATTAAAATGATGTTTGGATACTGAGATGGCTGGATTTCTACACTATGGTTTGTAGTAAAGGTTTCCATTCGATGTGGTAATAGATTAACTCCCTCAGGAGACCTCCCATTCTTTAGAACAAAGATTTTGGGGATGGTTATCTTGCTCACTTCCATTGAATATGGGTTTCCCCAAAATTCACTTTTGATTATAGTGGGTTGGAAAACTTGGCTTTGGTTGTTCCCACTTAGGTCATTCCCATAGGGTGAGTACTTTTTCCCACTACGACAGGCCTTCTAAAGGATTTAATAAAACATGAAATGCATAAAATGAAAAAGGTAAGTCTGGTGATTTGGTCACCCAGTAAAGGGGAGAGCATTAACCTATTACCCAACAATCACAACAAACAAGTGGTTGAGTTTTAAATCCAAATGACGATTTTCTACACTAAGTGAAGATGTTGCTTCACAACAAGCATTGGATTCATTTTAACCAGCATGAAATAAAGTTTGGTGACTATCCTAGGATTGATAAATTCCAGATTTTAAATTTCTATCCTAGGATTGCTTTATTTTACTTTTAAGCCGAATTGAAATTTTTTTTTTATCCGCGGATGGCATCGAAATTAGAATTGTCTTTTTACAACCCCTGTATGCGCCAAAATAGGCCACCAATGTGCCAAAACAGTTAATAAATGTGCTAAATGATCAAGAAGGGATGTGCTAAAACAAGCTGTCTATGTGCCAAACAGTTAACAAATGTGCTAAATGATCAAGAAGGGATGCGCTAAAATAGGCCGTCTATGTGCCAAAATAGTCCATGGATGCACTGAAAAGAGGCTTGTATGCACCAAAGCATGACTCCAATCCGTCACTTGTCAGAAAAATCTGCAATAAAAAGATTAAATATGGGGGGAAGCCCCACAGTGGGCACCAAAAATGTGTTGTTAGAATAAGTGGATTAATTGAAATGTAAACTAACACACCAATGAGACATTATATTGAAATAAACTAATCTAGAAAACATAAATGCAAACTCTAAACAATAGCAGCTCTTTCAAATTCATCCCATTGTCCTCTATCTCCAAGGATTTGATTAATGTTGCTGGCTCTTAGTTGTGCATGCAACAACTTGTTGAAATGACAACTTAGGAGAATGAGATTGATTAAAAATGCATGTATATTGCTGATGATTTAAACTATGAACTTGAAATGCTATGATATTGTTAAAATGCTGATATGCTAATTCGAATGCAACTATAGTAACTACTTATGAAATCTAGGATGAAATCTACTTACGAGAAGGCTGTATTTATAGATTTTTGAAAGGCAAGAATCTAGTTGGCGGAGATGGACGGTTGAGATTCAAACTTGTCAAGATGAACGGTGAGAGATGGAGAGGTTGAGAGAAAGTTGGAAGATTGAGAGGAAAGTGGAAGAATGTTTTCAACCCACAAAACCATCCTCATTCATAAATGGAGACAAACATGGCATTTATCTCCTCATTTATGAAAATTGGTTGAAAGTTGAGGATAATGCTAATTAAATAAATAAATTTATTTAATTATATGGGACATGTGCAAATGGAAGTTTCCAAAATGAAATAAATAATATTTAATTATGTGAGAAGTGAAAAAGAAAGGTAATTAAATATTTTACAATATTTAATTAAGTGGGGTGAAAAAGATATTTAAACATATAATATTTAAATATGAGATGAAATCAGAATATTCCATTGTTTTGAATTTAAACATTCAAACTTTAGAAACAAAATGATAATTAAATAATTAAATTATAAAATTTATTTAGTTTAATTAAGAGGAAAGTAGCAATAATTAAATAAACTTATTTAATTAATTAAACTAGAAGAATTGGAAAAATGAACAATATAAATAAATAATTAAATTTATTTAAATATATGTAGATGACTTTAGAATATTAATTAAATAATTCATATTTAATTAATTAACAGATTTGAATAACCGCGACCATTTTTAGATGTGTACAGAGAGTATGCCTACACTTTTTATATCATATTTTAGAGTTTCTGGAGGATATGTTCAACAAACAAAAAATTTAAAGTGACAGAAGGGTAAGTGCACCGAGATGGTTTCCGAAAAGGGGACTTAAGTGGACACCTTTTTTCTGAAATCAGGAAATACTGACCTTGGACGTGAAATTGAGGATAGTTACACTCAAAATTTTGAGATGGAACAAAAACAAGGATCAAAATTCTCCGAGTCTACTTTCTAAACTACTAATTTATTTTTAAAATGGTTGAGATTAAGGGGTTCAAACGAGGGACGTACACAAATTGGTGTTGTTTTTGTCAAAAAAATATAACATAGCAACTCTTGTACGACCCTAGCACGATGAATTTTTTTGTAGTATTTTTAGAAGCGCTATGGTTAGAAGTTAGCTAATAGTATGTAGTTGATGCATGATTTTTCTTAGAGTTTTTTAATGAATGATTTTTTACTAATTTTTGAAGTTGACACTTCCTGAAAAGTAGAATTTTGGTCATGCTCCCCCTACAAATTTTGGAAAGTAATTGATTTTTTTAATTCTTTTTTTTTTGTAGAATGGAGTCTAGTTTCTAAAAGTGTAATTTATTTGAAATTTTGATGAATGATTAATTTATAACAAAAAAAACACCAAACACTGCTTTTTGGCAAAAAAGAGACGTACAAACGAAAGAAATTATGGATGAAAGACTTAACATTGTCAAAAAGTGAAAAAAATTACATCGTTGGATAGCTAAGAGAGAGCCTAACATTACCTATGTGTTCAATTTTTTCGATATTGAACCACATGCAATCCTGATGGTGAGCACGAACTCGATTATGTGAAAAATTGTAGAATTTGCAAAAACACATCTCTAGTCATTGGGAATGCCCTCCAAGTCTTTGGGTTGGTATTCCAAGGAAAATACCAATCCTAAGGCTTGGGTATTCCCAAAGCAAGATATAACGTGAGCAAGTTATAATGCGCTCACGTTATATCTTAGTTTTGACATGTTTTGTGAATGCATTGACAAAACACGAGTGCAAGATTTTTGAGAATGGTTTCATATCTCTAGGAGTTGTAATGCAAATTCTAGTTTTTGGAAGATCTTAAAAATTTCAGACTTAGTCAAATTTGAGTAATTAGCATGTCAAATTTCAGTAATCAGGAGGTCAAATTTTAGTAGTCATCAAGGTTTATCATCTTTCTCTCTCACTCTCTCCTTCTCTCTACTCTCTATCTCTCCACTCCCTCTCTCTCTCTCTCTCTCTCCCTCCCTTCGTCTCTCCTCTCTCTCTTTTCTAGTTTTTAGAAAATCTCACAAATTTCAAACTTAGTTGAATTTCAGTAATCAGGAGGTCAAATTTAAGTAATCAAAAAATTGTATTATTTCTCTCTATCTCACTCATTTTTATCCCTTACACTCTAGACCTCTCTCTCACTATCTCCATATCTTTTTTTGACTCTCTCTCCCTTGATCTCATGAACTCTCTGTCTCTCTCTGTCTCTCTCCTTTGCCCTCTAATTCTCTCTACCTCACTTCTCTCTCCCTCCCTCCCTACTTATCTCTATCTCCATCCCCCCATCTCTCTCGCTCTCTCTCTACCTACCTACCTATCTCTCCCTACCACTCTCTATATTTCTCTCTACCTAACCTCTCTCTCTCCCTCCATACTTCTATCTCCCTTTCTTCTTCCCTATCTACTCTCTCTCTCCCAATCCCTCTCTCTACCTACCTTTGCATCCATCAAACCTTACCACTCTCTCTCTACACCTCTCTATCTCACCTTTCTCTCCCTCCCTGCCTCTCCCTCCCTCCCTCATTCCCTCTCTACTTCTCTCTATCTCTCCTCTCTCTACCTCTCCTTCCATCTCTACTTATCTTTATCTCCTCTCTCCCTCTCTCTACCTACCTCTCCTTCCACCACTCTCTATTTCTCTCTATCTCACCTCTCTCTCACTCAATACATATCCATC